>OZ038400.1:7805224-8054076 GCA_964036045.1 Eutreptiella sp. 'Long Island Sound 2002' | reverse complement strand
GGGGGGGCTGCAGGGGCATCAATGTGGTCAGGTTGCAATGCCCGCCTGAGACTCCAGCTGTGCCTGCTCCCCGCGGCCTTCATTGCCCACTGTCCCTTGGCCTTTTGCCGTTGTCCATCAGGCCATCAATGCGCCTTGGTTCGTACCCTTCCCTGTCCCGCACACTCGTCTCTCCACTCCACTCCGTGTTACTGTTAGACTGGCCTCAGGCTTCTTGGACTCCCTTGAGTCGAAAGGGGCTTGGGGGGGGGGGGTGCCCACCGCCATTGCCCGGACATCAGTTGGGCGCCAGTTGTTGAGCACAAGCCCGGCAACGGGTGGCCTAGGGGGGGGCACAAGGCTGCCAAGTAGACAGAACATAACAGAGCCAGGGGGTTGTTTAATTAAAAAAAAAAAACTGGTGTGTCCGGTGGTCAGCTAAAAATGCACCGCTCCAACCGATGGCACTTAAGGGGTAACCGACCGCCGTTGGAGTGCAACCGACGGCGGTTGGAAGGTGACCGACCGACGGCGGTTGGAGGGCAACTGACGGCGGATGGAGGGTAACGGACGGCGGTTGGAGGCCGACGGCGGTTGGAAGGTGACCGACCGACGGCGGTTGGAGGGCAACCGACGGGCGGTTGGAGGGTAAACCGACGGCGGTTGGAGGAGTAACCGACGGCGGTTGGAGACAAAGTGCTACTAGGCCAAGACCAGATTTTTTTAACTAAAAACAAATACTTGTACCCTAAAAACCCCCCTGAACAGAGCAGGACTGCCCTGGAACACGAATGCGTTCTTGACATGCAACGGCTCAGTCCCGTTGGAGCCCAGATTTCCGATGAACAGCCGTTGGCTGCTATGATACAGCCCGTTGGTCAGGGCATCAATCAGGGCATTCTCTGCGGTGGTCCGCTGGGCCACGCCTGCCACAATCACGGGTCATGCGTGGCACGCACACAGGGCTCCTGTTCAGGGTGGGGGGGGGGGGTCTAGGGCCGGCGGGTGTGGGTCCAGCCCCCGCCCCCGCCCCCGTCGAAGAAAATTGTTGGTCTAATTATTTGGCGCGAAAGCACCAAAGAGAATTGTTGAGTGGCCGAAGGCCCGGAAAAAAATTTGGCCCAATCTTTAAAGGGGGGGAGGGTGGTCTGAGGGGGGGTGGGTGGGTGGGTGGTCCCCCCCCCTGCGCAGTGGGAGCTGTAGGTGTCTTTTATGACTCAGCAGAACCTGGCGACTGCCCTGATGCAGCGCCATCTTTTAAATGTTAGGGATGTTATAGGAAATTTTAAATAAATGTTGAAGCCATGGGGAGGCCAAGAAAAATTCCCTTTTTCCTTTAAAATGCGACAGTGGTGACCACCACAACACAGGGGGGGAGTAAGAAAAAGTGTATTTCCCTGCCAAAAGGTTAGCTTTAGTTGTTATAAAGAGGCCTAGAGGCAACACTCATTTTTATCTTAGTATTGGCCTATCCAAAAAGGGGTGACAAGACATTTTGACCTATAAAACCAAGCATTAAACTTTGGAGGTTGTGTGGACCCCTGACCCTCCAACTGATTAATCTTTTACACCATTTCTTGGACTGACTGAGGCGCTGACATTGATCCAGAGCCTATACATTTTTCTATGTTTTCTCATGAATTCTTAGCTATCCTAGTGGTATGCACCCTAGGGGGCTGTGGCACCTTTTTTTGAGAGGTCCTGGGTTCAAACCCCAGTCAGCCTAGCTAAGTAGGATTATCACTGCGCTTGTTAGGCCGCCCCTTGTTAGACCCCCCTTGTTAGACCCCCCTTGTTAGACTCCCCCCTTGTCACGCCCCCCCTTGTTAGACCCCCCCTTGTAGACCCCCCCTTGTTAGACCCCCCTTGTTAGAACCCCCTTGTTAGACCCCCCTTGTTAGACTCCCCCTTGTTAGACCCCCCCTTGTTAGACCTCCCTTGTTAGACCCCCCCTTGTTAGACCCCCCTTGTTCCACCACCCCTTGTTAGACCCCCCTTTGTTAGACCCCCCTTTTCAGACCCCCGTTGTTAGACCCCCCCTTGTTAGGCCCCCCCTTGTTAGACCCCCCTTGTTAGACTCCCCCTTGTTAGACCCCCCCTTGTTAGACCTCCCTTGTTAGACCCCCCCTTGTTAGACCCCCCTTGTTCCACCACCCCTTGTTAGACCCCCCCTTGTTAGACCCCCCTTTTCAAATCCCCGTTGTTGGACCCCCCCTTGTTAGGGCCCCCCTTGTTAGGCCCCCCCTTGTTAGACCCCCCTTGTTCCACCCCCCCCTGTTAGACCCCCCCTTGGTAGGCCCCCCCTTGTTAAACCCCCCTTGTTAGACCCCCCTTGTTAGACCCCCCTTGTTGGACTTCCCCTTGTTGGACCCCCCCTTGTTAGGGCCCCCCTTGTTAGACCCCCCCTTGTTAGACCCCACCTTGTTAGACCCCCCCTTTTTAGACCCCCCCTTGTTAGAACCCCCCTTGTTAGGCCCCCCCTAGTTGGACCCCCCCTTGTTAGACCCCCCTTGGTAGACCCCCCCTTGTTAGGCCCCCCCTTGTTAGGCCCCACCTTGTTAGTCCCCCCCTTGTTAGACCTCCCTTGTTAGACACCCCTTGTTAGACCCCTCCCTTGTCAGGCCCCCCCTTGTTAGCCCCCCCCCTTGTTAGACCCCCCCTTGTTAGACCCCCCTTGTTAGACCCCCCTTGTTAGACCCCCCTTGTTCGACCCCCCCTTGTTAGACCCCCCCTTGTTAGGCCCCCCCTTGTTAGACCCCCCTTGTTAGACTCCCCCTTGTTAGACCCCCCCTTGTTAGACCTCCCTTGTTAGACCCCCCCCCTGTTAGACCCCCCTTGTTCCAACACCCCTTGTTAGACCCCCCCTTGTTAGACCCCCCTTTTCAGACCCCCGTTGTTGGACCCCCCCTTGTTAGGGGCCCCCTTGTTAGACCCCCCCTTGTTAGACCCCCCTTGTTAGACCCCCCCTTTTTAGACCCCCCCCTTCTTAGACCCCCCCTTGTTAGGCCCCCCCTAGTTGGACCCTCCCTTGTTAGACCCCCCTTGTTAGACCCCCCCTTGTTAGGCCCCCCCTTGTTAGAACCCCCTTGTTAGGCCCACCCTTCTTAGACCCCCCCTTGTTAGGCCCCCCCTTGTTAGGCCCCCCCTTGTTGGACCCCCCTTGTTTAGACCCCCCTTGTTAGAACTGCCTTGTTAGACCCCCCTTTTCGACCCTCCCTTGTTGGACCCCCCCTTGTTAGGCCCTCCCTTGTTAGCCCCCCCCCCCTGTTAGACCCCCCCTTGTTAGACCCCCCTTGTTAGAACCCCCTTGTTAGACCCCCCTTGTTCGACCCCCCCTTGTTAGACCCCCCCTTGTTAGGCCCCCCTTGTTAGACCCCCCTTGTCAGACTCCCCCTTGTTAGACCCCCTTGTTAGAGCCCCCCCTTGTGAGACCCCCCCTTGTTAGACCCCCCTTGTTCCAACACCCCTTGTTAGACCCCCCCTTGTTAGACCCCCCTTTTCAGACCCCCCCTTGTTAGGGCCCCCCTTGTTAGACCCCCCCTTGTTAGACCCCCCTTGTTAGACCCCCCTTCTTAGACCCCCCCTTGTTAGGCCCCCCCTAGTTAGACCCTCCCTTGTTAGACCCCCCTTGTTAGACCCCCCCTTGTTAGGCCCCCCTTGTTAGGCCCCCCCTTGTTAGGCCCACCCTTGTTAGACCCCCCCCTTGTTAGGCTCCCCCTTGTTAGGCCGCCCCTTGTTCCAGCCCCCCTTGTTAGACCCCCCTTGTTAGAACTGCCTTGTTAGACCCCCCTTTTCGACCCTCCCTTGTTAGACCCCCCCTTGTTAGGCCCTCCCTTGTTAGCCCCCCCCCTGTTAGACCCCCCCTTGTTAGACCCCCCTTGTTAGAACCCCCTTGTTAGACCCCCCTTGTTCGACCCCCCCTTGTTAGACCCCCCCCTTGTTAGGCCCCCCTTGTTAGACCCCCCTTGTCAGACTCCCCCTTGTTAGACCCCCTTGTTAGAGCCCCCCTTGTTAGGGCCCCCCTTGTTAGACCCCCCTTGTTCCAACACCCCTTGTTAGACCCCCCCTTGTTAGACCCCCCTTTTCAGACCCCCCCTTGTTAGGGCCCCCCTTGTTAGACCCCCCCTTGTTAGACCCCCCTTGTTAGACCCCCTTTTTAGACCCCCCCTTCTTAGACCCCCCCTTGTTAGGCCCCCCCTAGTTAGACCCTCCCTTGTTAGACCCCCCTTGTTAGACCCCCCCTTGTTACGCCCCCCCTTGTTAGGCCCCCCCTTGTTAGGCCGCCCCTTGTTAGACCCCCCCCCCTTGTTAGGCCCCCCTTGTTAGGCCCCCCCTTGTTGGACCCCCCCTTGTTAGACCCCACTTGTTAGAACTGCCTTGTTAGACCCCCCTTTTTCGACTCTCCCTTGTTGGACCCCCCCTTGTTAGGCGCCCCCTTGTTAGACCCCCCCTTGTTCCACCCTCCTTGTTAGACCCCCCCTTGTTAGACCTTGTTAGACCTCCCTTGTTAGACCCCCCCTTGTTAGGCCGCCCCTTGTTAGACCCCCCCTTGTTAGACCCCCCTTGTTAGACCCCCCCTTGTTAGGCCGCCCCTTGTTAGACCCCCCCTTGTTAGACCCCCCTTGTTAGACCCCCCCTTGTTAGACCTCCCTTGTTAGACCCCCCCTTGTTAGGCCGCCCTTTGGTAGACCCCCCATGGTAGACCCCCCCTTGTTAGGCCCCCCCTTGTTAAACCCCCCTTGTTAGACCCCCCCCTTGTTAGACCCCCCCCTTGTTAGGCCGCCACTTGTTAGACCCCACTTGTTAGAACCCAATTGTTGGCCCCCCTTGTTCGACCCCCCCTTGTTAGACCCCCCCTTGTTAGGCCCCCCCTTGTTAGACCCCTCCCTGTTAGACCCCCCTTGTTAGACCCCCCCTTGTTAGACACCCCCTTCTTAGACCCCCCCTTGTTAGACCCCCCCCTTGTTAGGCCGCCCCTTGTTGGAACCCCCCTTGTTAGACCTCCCCTGTTAGACCCCCCCTTTGTTAGGCCGCCCCTTGTTCCAACCCCCCTTGTTAGACCCCCCCTTGTTAGGCCCCCCCTTGTTAGACCCCGCTTGTTAGACCCCCCTTGTTGGACTTCCCCTTGTTGGACCCCCCCTTGTTAGGGCCCCCCTTGTTAGACCCCCCCTTGTTAGACCCCCCCTTGTTAGACCCCCCCTTTTCAGACCCCCCCTTGTTAGACCCCCCCTTGTTAAACCCCCCCTTGTTAGCCCCCCCCTTGTTAGACCCCCCCTTGTTAGACCCCCCTTGTTAGACCCCCCCCTTGTTAGACCCCCCCTTGTTAGGCCGCCCCTTGTTCGACCCCCCCTTGTTAGACCCCCCTTGTTAGACCCCCCCTTGTTAGGCCCCCCCTTGTTAGGCCCCCCCTTGTTAGACCCCCCCTTGTTAGACCCCTCTTGTTAGATCCCCCCTTGTTAGGCCCCCCCTTGTTAGGCGCTCCCTTGTTAGACCCCCCCTGTTAGACCACCCTTGTTAGAACCCCCTTGTTAGACCCCCCTTGTTCGACCACCCATTGTTAGACCCCCCCTTGTTAGACCCCCCCTTGTTAGAGCCCCCTTGTTAGACTCCCCCTTGTTCGACCCCCCCTTGTTAGACCCCCCCCTGTTACCCCTTGTTAGACCCCCCCTTGTTGGACCCCCCTTGTTAAACCCCCCTTGTTGGACCCATCTTTGGTAGACCCCCCCTTGTTAGACCCCCCCCCCTGTTAGACCCCCCTTGTTAGACCCCCCCTTGTTCGACCCCCCCTTGTTAGACCCCCCCTTGTTACCCCTTGTTAGACCCCCCCTTGTTAGACCCCCCTTGTTGGACCCCCCTCGTTGGACCCACCTTTGGTAGACCCCCCCTTGTTAGACCCCCCCCCCCTGTTAGACCCCCCTTGTTAGACGCCCCCTTGTGAGACCCCCCCTTGTTAGACCCCCCCTTGTTAGGCCCCCCCTAGTTACACCCCCCCTGTTAGACCCCCCTTCTTAGACCCCCCCTTGTTAGGCCCTCAATTGTTAGGCCCCCCCATGTTAGACCCCCCTTGTTACACCCCCCTTGTTAGAACCCCCTTGTTAGACCCCCCCTGTTCGACCCCCCCTTGTTAGACCCCTCCTTGTTAGACCCCCCCTTGTTCCACCCCCCCTTGTTAGACCCCCCTTGTTGGACCCCCCCTTGTTAGACCCCCCCTTGTTAGGCCCCCCCTTGTTGGACCCCCCCTTGTTAGACCCCCCTTGTTAGACCCCCCCTTGTTAGACCCCCCTTGTTAGACCCCCCTTGTAAGACCCCCCCTTGTTAGGCCGCCCCTTGTTAGACTTCCCCTTGTTAGACCCCCCTTGTTAGACCCCCCTTGTTAGACCCCCCTTTTTAGACCCCCCCTTCTTAGACCCCCCCTAGTTAGACCCTCCCTTGTTAGACCCCCCTTGTTAGACCCCCCCTTGTTAGGGCCCCCCTTGTTAGACCCCCCCTTGTTAGACCCCCCTTGTTAGACCCCCCTTTTTAGACCCCCCCTTGTTAGGCCCCCCCTAGTTAGACCCTCCCTTGTTAGACCCCCCTTGTTAGACCCCCCCTTGTTAGGCCCCCCCTTGTTAGGCCCCCCCTTGTTAGGCCCACCCTTGTTAGACCCCCCCTTGTTAGGCCCCCCCTTGTTAGGCCCCCCCTTGTTGGACCCCCCCTTGTTAGACCCCACTTGTTAGAACTGCCTTGTTAGACCCCCCTTTTTCGACCCTCCCTTGTTGGACCCCCCCTTGTTAGGCCCTCCCTTGTTAGACCCCCCCTTGTTCCACCCTCCTTGTTAGACCCCCCCTTGTTAGACCTTGTTAGACCTCCCTTGTTAGACCCCCCCTTGTTAGGCCGCCCCTTGTTAGACCCCCCCTTGTTAGACCCCCCTTGTTAGACCCCCCCTTGTTAGGCCGCCCCTTGTTAGACCCCCCCTTGTTAGACCCCCCTTGTTAGACCCCCCCTTGTTAGACCTCCCTTGTTAGACCCCCCCTTGTTAGGCCGCCCTTTGGTAGACCCCCCATGGTAGACCCCCCCTTGTTAGGCCCCCCCTTGTTAAACCCCACCTTGTTAGACCCCCCTTGTTAGACCCCCCCCTTGTTAGACCCCCCCCTTGTTAGGCCGCCGCTTGTTAGACCCCACTTGTTAGAACCCAATTGTTGGCCCCCCTTGTTCGACCCCCCCTTGTTAGACCCCCCCTTGTTACGCCCCCCCTTGTTAGACCCCTCCTTGTTAGACCCCCCTTGTTAGACCCCCCCTTGTTAGACACCCCCTTCTTAGACCCCCCCTTGTTAGACCCCCCCCTTGTTAGGCCGCCCCTTGTTGGAACCCCCCTTGTTAGACCTCCCCTGTTAGACCCCCCCTTTGTTAGGCCGCCCCTTGTTCCAACCCCCCTTGTTAGACCCCCCCTTGTTAGGCCCCCCCTTGTTAGACCCCCCTTGTTAGACCCCCCTTGTTGGACTTCCCCTTGTTGGACCCCCCCTTGTTAGGGCCCCCCTTGTTAGACCCCCCCTTGTTAGACCCCCCCTTGTTAGACCCCCCCTTTTTAGACCCCCCCTTGTTAGACCCCCCCTTGTTAAACCCCCCCTTGTTAGCCCCCCCTTGTTAGACCCCCCCTTGTTAGACCCCCCTTGTTAGACCCCCCCCTTGTTAGACCCCCCCTTGTTAGGCCGCCCCTTGTTCGACCCCCCCTTGTTAGACCCCTCTTGTTAGACTCCCCCTTGTTAGGCCCCCCCTTGTTAGGCGCTCCCTTGTTAGACCCCCCCTGTTAGACCACCCTTGTTAGAACCCCCTTGTTAGACCCCCCTTGTTCGACCACCCATTGTTAGACCCCCCCTTGTTAGACCCCCCCTTGTTAGACCCCCCTTGTTAGACTCCCCCTTGTTCGACCCCCCCTTGTTAGACCCCCCCCTGTTACCCCTTGTTAGACCCCCCCTTGTTAGACCCCCCTTGTTAAACCCCCCTTGTTGGACCCATCTTTGGTAGACCCCCCCTTGTTAGACCCCCCCCCTGTTAGACCCCCCTTGTTAGACCCCCCCTTGTTCGACCCCCCCTTGTTAGACCCCCCCTTGTTACCCCTTGTTAGACCCCCCCTTGTTAGACCCCCCTTGTTGGACCCCCCTCGTTGGACCCACCTTTGGTAGACCCCCCCTTGTTAGACCCCCCCCCCTGTTAGACCCCCCTTGTTAGACGCCCCCTTGTGAGACCCCCCCTTGTTAGACCCCCCCTTGTTAGGCCCCCCCTGTTAGACCCCCCTTCTTAGACCCCCCCTTGTTAGGCCCTCAATTGTTAGGCCCCCCCATGTTAGACCCCCCTTGTTACACCCCCCTTGTTAGAACCCCCTTGTTAGACCCCCCCTGTTCGACCCCCCCTTGTTAGACCCCTCCTTGTTAGACCCCCCCTTGTTCCACCCCCCCTTGTTAGACCCCCCTTGTTAGACCCCCCCTTGTTAGACCCCCCCTTGTTAGGCCCCCCCTTGTTGGACCCCCCCTTGTTAGACCCCCCTTGTTAGACCCCCCCTTGTTAGACCCCCCTTGTTAGACCCCCCTTGTAAGACCCCCCCTTGTTAGGCCGCCCCTTGTTAGACTTCCCCTTGTTAGACCCCCCTTGTTAGACCCCCCCTTGTTAGACCCCCCCTTGTTAGACCCCCCCTTTGTTAGGCCGCCCCTTGTTCCAGCCCCCCTTGTTAGACCCCCCTTGTTAGAACTGCCTTGTTAGACCCCCCTTTTTCGACCCTCCCTTGTTAGACCCCCCCTTGTTAGGCCCTCCCTTGTTAGCCCCCCCCCCTGTTAGACCCCCCCTTGTTAGACCCCCCTTGTTAGAACCCCCTTGTTAGACCCCCCTTGTTCGACCCCCCCTTGTTAGACCCCCCCTTGTTAGGCCCCCTTTGTTAGACCCCCCTTGTTGGACTCCCCCTTGTTAGACCCCCTTGTTAGAGCCCCCCCTTGTGAGACCCCCCCTTGTTAGACCCCCCTTGTTCCAACACCCCTTGTTAGACCCCCCCTTGTTAGACCCCCCTTTTCAGACCCCCCCTTGTTAGGGCCCCCCTTGTTAGACCCCCCCTTGTTAGACCCCCCTTGTTAGACCCCCCCTTTTTAGACCCCCCCTTCTTAGATCCCCCCTTGTTAGGCCCCCCCTAGTTAGACCCTCCCTTGTTAGACCCCCCTTGTTAGACCCCCCCTTGTTAGGCCCCCCCTTGTTAGGCCCCCCCTTGTTAGGCCCACCCTTGTTAGACCCCCCTTGTTAGGCCCCCCCTTGTTAGGCCCCCCCTTGTTGGACCCCCCCTTGTTAGACCCCCCTTGTTAGAACCCCCCTTGTTCCACCCTCCTTGTTAGACCCCCCCTTGTTAGACCTTGTTAGACCTCCCTTGTTAGACCCCCCCTTGTTAGGCCGCCCCTTGTTAGACCCCCCCTTGTTAGACCCCCCTTGTTAGACCCCCCCTGTTAGGCCGCCCCTTGTTAGACTTCCCCTTGTTAGACCCCCCCTTGTTAGACCCCCCCTTGTTAGACCTCCCTTGTTAGACCCCCCCTTGTTAGGCCGCCCTTTGGTAGACCCCCCATGGTAGACCCCCCCTTGTTAGGCCCCCCCTTGTTAAACCCCACCTTGTTAGACCCCCCTTGTTAGACCCCCCCCTTGTTAGACCCCCCCCTTGTTAGGCCGCCGCTTGTTAGACCCCACTTGTTAGAACCCAATTGTTGGCCCCCCTTGTTCGACCCCCCCTTGTTAGACCCCCCCTTGTTAGGCCCCCCCTTGTTAGACCCCTCCTTGTTAGACCCCCCCTTGTTAGACCCCCCCTTGTTAGACACCCCCTTCTTAGCCCTCTCCTTGTTAGACCCCCCCCTTGTTAGGCCGCCCCTTGTTGAAACCCCCCTTGTTAGACCTCCCCTGTTAGACCCCCCCTTTGTTAGGCCGCCCCTTGTTCCAACCCCCCTTGTTAGACCCCCCCTTGTTAGGCCCCCCCTTGTTAAACCCCCCTTGTTAGACCCCCCCTTGTTAGACCCCCCTTGTTAGACCCCCCTTGTTGGACTTCCCCTTGTTGGACCCCCCCTTGTTAGGGCCCCCCTTGTTAGACCCCCCCTTGTTAGACCCCCCCTTTTTAGACCCCCCCTTGTTAGACCCCCCCTTGTTGGACCCCCCCTTGTTAGACCCCCCCTTGTTCGACCCCCCCTTGTTAGACCCCCCTTGTTAGACCCCCCCTTGTTAGGCCCCCCCTTGTTAGGCCCCCCCTTGTTAGACCCCCCCTTGTTAGACCCCTCTTGTTAGACCCCCCCTTGTTAGGCCCCCCCTTGTTAGGCGCTCCCTTGTTAGACCCCCCCTGTTAGACCACCCTTGTTAGAACCCCCTTGTTAGACCCCCCTTGTTCGACCACCCATTGTTAGACCCCCCCTTGTTAGACCCCCCCTTGTTAGACCCCCCTTGTTAGACTCCCCCTTGTTCGACCCCCCCTTGTTAGACCCCCCCCTGTTACCCCTTGTTAGACCCCCCCTTGTTAGACCCCCCTTGTTAAACCCCCCTTGTTGGACCCATCTTTGGTAGACCCCCCCTTGTTAGACCCCCCCCCCTGTTAGACCCCCCTTGTTAGACCCCCCCTTGTTCGACCCCCCCTTGTTAGACCCCCCCTTGTTACCCCTTGTTAGACCCCCCCTTGTTAGACCCCCCTTGTTGGACCCCCCTTGTTGGACCCACCTTTGGTAGACCCCCCCTTGTTAGACCCCCCCCCTTGTTAGACCCCCCTTGTTAGACCCCCCCTTGTGAGACCCCCCCTTGTTAGACCCCCCCTTGTTAGGCCCCCCCTAGTTACACCCCCCTTGTTAGACCCCCCTTCTTAGACCCCCCCTTGTTAGACCCCCCCTTGTTAGACCCCCCTTGTTAGACCCCCCTTGTAAGACCCCCCCTTGTTAGGCCGCCCCTTGTTAGACCCCCCCCCTGTTAGACCCCCCTTGTTAGACCCCCCCTTGTTAGACCCCCCCTTGTTAGACCCCCCCTTGTTAGACCCCCCCTTGTTAGACCCCCCCTTGTTCCAGCCCCCCTTGCTAGACCCCGCCCTTGTTAGGCCCCCCCTTGTTAAACCCCCCCTTGTTAGACCCCCCTTGTTAGACCCCCCTTGTTCGACCCCCCCTTGTTAGACCCCCCCTTGTTAGACCCGCCCTTGTTAGACCCGCCCTTGTTAGACCCCCCCTTGTTAGACCCCCTTGTTAGACCCGCCTTGTTAGACCCCCCCTTGTTAGACCCCCCCTTGTTAGACCGCCCCTTGTTAGGCCCCCCATAGTTAGACCCCCCTTTGTTAGACCCCCTTTGTTAGACCCCCCCTTGTTAGGCCCGCCCTTGTTAGGCCCCCCCTTGTTAGACCCCCCCTTGTTAGACCCCCCTTGTTGGAACCCCCTTGTTAGACCCCCCTTGTTCGACCCCCCCTTGTTAGGCCCCCCCTTGTTAGGCCCCCCCTTGTTAGACCCCCCCTTGTTAGACCCCCCTTGTTCGACCCCCCTTGTTCGACCCCCCCTTGTTAGGCCCCCCCTTGTTAAACCCCACCTTGTTAGACCCCCCTTGTTAGACCCCCCCCTGTTAGACCCCCCTTGTTAGACCCCCCCTTGGTGGGCCGCCCCTTCTTAGAACCCCCCTTGTTAGACCCCCCCTTGTTAGACCCGCCTTGTTAGTCCCCCCCTTGTTAGACCCCCCTTGTTCCACCCCCCCTTGTTAGACCCCCCCTTGTTAGGCCCCCCCTTGTTAGAGCCCCCCGTGTTAGACCCACCTTGTTAGACCCCCCGTTGTTAGACCCCCCTTGTTAGACCCCCCTTGTTGGACCCCCCCTTGGTAGGGCCCCCCTTGTTAGACCCCCCCCTTGTTAGACCCCCCTTGTTAGATCCCCCCTTGTTAGACCCCCCCTTGTTAGACCCCCCCTTGTTAGGCCCCCCCTAGTTAAACCCCACCTTGTTAGACCCCCCCTTGTTAGACCCCCCCTTGTTAGACCCCCCCTTGTTCCAGCCCCCCTTGCTAGACCCCGCCCTTGTTAGGCCCCCCCTTGTTAAACCCCCCCTTGTTAGACCCCCCTTGTTAGACCCCCCTTGTTCGACCCCCCCTTGTTAGACCCCCCCTTGTTAGACCCGCCCTTGTTAGACCCGCCCTTGTTAGACCCCCCCTTGTTAGACCCCCTTGTTAGACCCGCCTTGTTAGACCCCCCCTTGTTAGACCCCCCCTTGTTAGACCGCCCCTTGTTAGGCCCCCCATAGTTAGACCCCCCTTTGTTAGACCCCCTTTGTTAGACCCCCCCTTGTTAGGCCCGCCCTTGTTAGGCCCCCCCTTGTTAGACCCCCCCTTGTTAGACCCCCCTTGTTGGAACCCCCTTGTTAGACCCCCCTTGTTCGACCCCCCCTTGTTAGGCCCCCCCTTGTTAGGCCCCCCCTTGTTAGACCCCCCCTTGTTAGACCCCCCTTGTTCGACCCCCCTTGTTCGACCCCCCCTTGTTAGGCCCCCCCTTGTTAAACCCCACCTTGTTAGACCCCCCTTGTTAGACCCCCCCCTGTTAAACCCCCCTTGTTAGACCCCCCCTTGGTGGGCCGCCCCTTCTTAGAACCCCCCTTGTTAGACCCCCCCTTGTTAGACCCGCCTTGTTAGTCCCCCCCTTGTTAGACCCCCCTTGTTCCACCCCCCCTTGTTAGACCCCCCCTTGTTAGGCCCCCCCTTGTTAGAGCCCCCCGTGTTAGACCCACCTTGTTAGACCCCCCGTTGTTAGACCCCCCTTGTTAGACCCCCCTTGTTGGACCCCCCCTTGGTAGGGCCCCCCTTGTTAGACCCCCCCCTTGTTAGACCCCCCTTGTTAGATCCCCCATTGTTAGACCCCCCCTTGTTAGACCCCCCCTTGTTAGGCCCCCCCTAGTTAAACCCCACCTTGTTAGACCCCCCCTTGTTCAACCCCCCCTTGTTAGACCCCCCCCTTGTTAGGCCCCCCCTTGTTAGAGCCCCCCGTGTTAGACCCACCTTGTTAGACCCCCCGTTGTTAGACCCCCCTTGTTAGACCCCCCTTGTTGGACCCCCCCTTGGTAGGGCCCCCCTTGTTAGACCCCCCCCTTGTTAGACCCCCCTTGTTAGATCCCCCCTTGTTAGACCCCCCCTTGTTAGACCCCCCCTTGTTAGGCCCCCCCTAGTTAAACCCCACCTTGTTAGACCCCCCCTTGTTAGACCCCCCTTGTCAGAACCCCCCTACTTAGACCCCCCCCTTGTTAGGCCCCCCTTGTTGGACCCCCCTTGTTAGAGCCCCCCCTTGTTAGATCCCCCCTTGTTAGACCCCCCTTGTTAGACCCCCCCTTGTTGGGCCGCCCCTTCTTAGAACCTCCCTTGTTAGACCCCCCCTTGTTAGACCCCCCCTTGTTAGACCCCCCCTTGTTAGACCCCCCTTGTTCCACCCCCCCATGTTAGACCCCCCCTTGTTAGGCCCCCCCTTGTTAGACCCCCCCGTGTTAGACCCACCTTGTTGGACCCCCCCTTGGTAGGGCCCCCCTTGTTAGACCCCCCCCTTGTTAGGCCCCCCCTTGTTAGGCCCCCCCTTGTTAGACCCCGCCTTGTTAGACCCCCCCTTGTTAGGCCCCCCCTAGTGAAATGCCTCCTTGTTAGACCCCCCTTGTTCAACCCCCCCTTGTTAGACCCCCCCCTTGTTAGGTCCCCCCTTGTTAGACCCCCACCTTGTTAGACCCCCCTTGTTAGACCCCCCTTGTTAGGCTGCCCCTTGTTAGACCCCCCCTTGTTAGACCCCCCCTTGTTAGACCCCCCCTTGTTAGGCGCCCCCTAGTTAGACCCCCCCTTGCTAGACCCCCCTTGTTAGACCCCCCCTTGTTAGGCCCCCCCTTGTTAGGCCCTCCCTTGTTAGACCCCCCTTGTTGGACCCCCCCTTGGTAGGGCCCCCGTTGTTAGAGCCCCCCCTTCTTAGACCCCCCTTGTTAGACCCCCCCTTGTTAGATCCCCCCTTGTTAGACCTCCCTTGTTAGAGCCCCCCTTGTTAGACCCCCCCTTGTTAGACCCCCCCTTGTTAGACCCCCCCTTGTTAGACCTCCCCTTGTTAGCCCCCCCTTAGTTACACCCCCCCTTGTTAGACCCCCCTTGTTAGAACCCCCTTGTTAGACCCCCCTTGTTCGACCCCCCCTTGTTAGACCCCCCCTTGTTAGGCCCCCCCTTGTTAGACCTCCCCTTGTTAGACCCGCCTTGTTAGACCCCCCCTTGTTAGACCCCCCTTGTTAGACCCCCCTTGTTGGACCCCCCCTTGTTAGGCCGCCCCTTGTTAGACCCCCCCCCTGTTAGACCCCCCTTGTTAGACCCCCCCTTGTTAGACCCCCCCTTGTTAGACCCCCCCTTGTTCCACCCCCCCTTGCTAGACCCCCCCCTTGTTACGTTCCCCCTTGTTAGACCCCCCCTTGTTAGACCCCCCTTGTTAGACCCCCCTTGTTGGACTCCCCCTTGTTAGACCCCCCCTTGTTAGACCCCCCCTTGTTAGACCCCCCCTTGTTAGACCCCCCTTGTTAGACCCCCCCTTGTTAGGCCCTACCTTGTTAGACCGCCCCTTGTTAGGCCCCCCCTAGTTAGACCCCCCCTTGTTAGACCCCCCTTGTTTGACCCCCCCTTGTTAGGCCCTCACTTCTTAGGCCCCCCCTTGTTAGACCCCCCCCTTGTTAGACCCCCCTTGTTGGAACCCCCTTGTTAGACCCCCCTTGTTCGACCCCCCCTTGTTAGACCCCCTCTTGTTAGGCCCCCCCTTGTTAGACCCCCCTTCTTAGACCCCCCTTGTTAGAGCCCCCCCTTTGTGAGACCCCCCTTGTTAGACCCCCCCTTGTTAGGCCGCCCCTTCTTAGACCCCCCCTTGTTAGACCCCCCCTTGTTAGACCCCCCTTGTTAGACCCCCCCTTGTTAGACCCCCCTTGTTCCATCCCCCCTTGTTAGACCCCCCCTTGTTAGACCCCCCCTTGTTAGACCTCCCCTTGTTAGCCCCCCCTTAGTTACACCCCCCCTTGTTAGACCCCCCTTGTTAGACCCCCCCTTGTTAGGCCCTCCCTTGTTAGACCCCCCTTGTTAGACCCCCCTTGTTCGACCCCCCCTTGTTAGACCCCCCCTTGTTAGGCCCCCCCTTGTTAGACCTCCCCTTGTTAGACCCGCCTTGTTAGACCCCCCCTTGTTAGACCCCCCTTGTTAGACCCCCCTTGTTGGACCCCCCCTTGTTAGGCCGCCCCTTGTTAGACCCCCCCCCTGTTAGACCCCCCTTGTTAGACCCCCCCTTGTTAGACCCCCCCTTGTTAGACCCCCCCTTGTTCCACCCCCCCTTGCTAGACCCCCCCCTTGTTACGTTCCCCCTTGTTAGACCCCCCCTTGTTAGACCCCCCCTTGTTAGACCCCCCCTAGTTAGACCCCCCCTTGTTAGACCCCCCTTGTTAGACCACCGCTTGTTAGACCCCCCCTTGTTAGACCGCCCCTTGTTAGGCTCCCCCTAGTTAGACCCCCCCTTGTTAGACCCCCCTTGTTTGACCCCCCCTTGTTAGGCCCTCACTTCTTAGGCCCCCCCTTGTTAGACCCCCCCCTTGTTAGACCCCCCTTGTTGGAACCCCCTTGTTAGACCCCCCTTGTTCGACCCCCCCTTGTTAGACCCCCTCTTGTTAGGCCCCCCCTTGTTAGACCCCCCCTTCTTAGACCCCCCTTGTTAGAGCCCCCCCTTTGTGAGACCCCCCTTGTTAGACCCCCCCTTGTTGGGCCGCCCCTTCTTAGACCCCCCCTTGTTAGACCCCCCCTTGTTAGACCCCCCTTGTTAGACCCCCCTTGTTCCATCCCCCCTTGTTAGACCCCCCCTTGTTAGGCCCCCCCTTGTTAGACCCCCCCTTGTTCGACCCCCCCTTGTTAGACCCCCCCTTGTTAGACCCCCCTTGTCAGACCCCCCCTTGTTAGATCCCCCCCTTGTTAGACCGCCCCTGTTAGACCCCCCTTGTTAGGCCACCCCTTGTTAGACCCCCCCTTGTTAGACCCCCCCTTGTTAGACCTCCCTTGTTAGACCCCTCCTTGTTAGACCCCCCCTTGTTCCAGCCCCCCTTGTCAGACCCCCACTTGTTAGCCCCCCCCTTGTTAGACCCCCCCTTGTTAGACCCCCCTTGTTAGACCCCCCCTTGTTAGACCCCCCCTTGTTAGACCCCCCCTTGTTAGGGCCCCCCTTGTTGGACCCCCCCTTGTTACACCCCCCTTGTAAGACCCCCCCTTGTTAGACCCCCTCTTGTTAGACCCCCCCTTGTTAGGCCCCCCTGGTTAGTCCCCCCCTTGTTAGACCCCCCTTGTTAGACCCCCCTTGTTAGACCCCCCCTTGTTAGGCTCTCCGTTGTTAGGCCCCCCCTTGTTAGCCCCCCCCTTGTCAGACCCCCCTTGTTAGAACCGCCTTGTTAGACACCCCTTGTTCGACCCCCCCCTGTTAGACCTCCCCTTGTTAGGCCCCCCCTTGTTAGACCCCCCCTTGTTAGACCCCCCCTTGTTAGACCCCCCCTTGTTAGACCCCGCCTTGATAGACCCCCCTTGTTAGACCCCCCCTTGTTAGGCCGCCCCTTGTAAGACCCCCCCCTGCGAGACCCCCCCTTGTTAGACCCCCCCTTGTTAGACCCCCCTTGTTAGACCCCCCCCTTGTTAGACCCCCCCTTGATAGACCCCCCTTGTTAGACCCCCCCTTGTTAGACCCCCCTTGTTCCACCCCCCCTTGTTAGACCCCCTCCTTGTTAGGCCCCCCTTGTTAGATCCCGCCTTGTTAGACCCCCCTTGTTAGACCCCCCCTTGTTAGACCCCCTGTTGTTAGGCCCCCCCTAGTTAGACCCCCCCTTGTTAGACCCCCCTTGTTAGACCCCCCCTTGTTAGGCCATCCCTTGTTAGGCCCCCCCTTGTTAGACCCCCCCTTGTTAGAGCCCCATTGTGAGAACCCCCTTGTTAGACCCCCCGTGTCCGACCCCCCCTTGTTAGACCCCCCCTTGTTAGGCCCCCCTTGTTAGGCCCCCCCTTGTTAGGCCCCCCCTTGTTAGACCCCCCTTGTTCCACCCCCCCTTGTTAGACACCTTCCTTGTTAGGCCCCCCTTGTTAGACCCCGCCTTGTTAGACCCCCCCTTGTTAGACCCTCCGTTGTTAGGCCCCCCGTAGTTAGACCCCCCCTTGTTAGACCCCCCTTGTTAGACCCCCCCTTGTTAGGCCCTACCTTGTTAGGCCCCCTCTTGTTAGACCCCCCCTTGTTAGACCCCCATTGTTAGAACCCCCTTGTTAGACCCCCCGTGTCCGACCCCCCCTTGTTAGACCCCCCCTTGTTAGGCCCCCCCTTGTTAGACCCCCCCTTGTTAGACTCCCCTTGTCAGACCCCCCCTTGTTAGACCCCCCCTTGTTAGACCCCCCTTGTTAGACCCCCCTTGTTAGGCCGCCCCTTGTTAGACCCCCCCTTGTTCAAACCGGCTGTCGGTCTCAGGGCAGTCAAAAGCAGCACACAAGCATGCAAAGGACAATGCAGGCATTCCACATGCAGACCAAGCTGCCACCTGCTGGTTCCCAGGTCCTGTGTCAGCCTTGTAAACCCCCTGCGCGGGTCAATAGTAGCCGCCAGTCTTCCCAGCGCCATCAGCCCTCCCGCCACGAGGCCTTTCTGCCTACGCGGGACATCCGGGAGCTGCACCCGTCTCTCCAGCTGCCCGCCAAAGCCATTCAACATGTCAGTGGTCACACTTCATGAACCGGTACTCTCCTTCGCTGCGCGACTCGCTGTCGTACTCTGCGCCCGTGGCACTCGTGGGCTCCAGGGATTTGCTTCGCTTCCGTCTATTCGCGCCGACCGCACTCGCCTGAGCCCCAGGGCATCGCTGAGGTGCAGCGTCTCGCAGATCCGTTCTGACCCATCGTGGCCACAGACTGTCCACAAGTCGTCCTTCTGAACTGTATTGGAGCGCTCCGCCCGTCCCCCCACCCACCCAGTCCACCGGAACCGGTAGGTGCATTGTGCTCTCGCAGGACCTCGCGTGTGTTGGGTGGCAGCAATCCTTGGCGACACTGGAACTGACCCACCCTCCTGCGAGCATGACCGTTTGGATTCTGGCCCCCCAGAACGACAGGACCGCTACCCCACATCTACGCAGTTCATGCCACCTGTACCCTTCGAAGTCTGAGCCTCCAACAATCTCTTTCCACCTCGCCTATAATTCCGCCGCGTCCTGAAAAGAAGAGGGCAAATCGGCACGCCCGTGTTTGAGTCGTCGGATTTCCCATAGGAACAGCACCCGCAACTTCGTCCATGGACCGACTTCCACATCCCAGATACCGGGCCGCCCCTTCTCGCCGTTGAAACGGACGTCCCCTCGTGCACCTGTGCGTACTGTGGCCGCCCCCCCCACCCGCAGTAGGCACGGCACGCTGATGCAGGCCAGCGCCACGACTTCGGCGCTTTCTAGGTCCACAATCTGCTCCGCCAGCCATGCGAACCATTCCATCGGCGCCCAGCGTACCAGGGCTGACTCGCCACGTACCCGCCTCTTCGCCAACCACTTGACCACCTGCCAGTCTCCGGTTTCCACAATCCTGGGATGAAGTCGTAACTTGTCCAACTGCCTGCAGGCGGAAAGTAACTTTTTGAGGTTTCCCTCCGCATTTTCACCGGCCACCATTTCCTTGACCTCCAACTCCAGATCCTGGCGCGGGCTCGCCCCAAACTGTTCTCGACTGTGCTTCCGTAGCCCTCGAAGGGCTGCTGCGTATCTCTTCCTGGTGCTCTCCTCCAGGGCATGCGCCGCCGCTGACAGCCAGGAGATTCCAGGCTCCGACTGTACGGCATCCAAGTACTGCTGCACTGTCCACTTCATCCAGCGCGCCCCCCCCATGCTCTGGTAGTCAGGCCCCACAGCCAAAGGCCTCAGCCTCGTGGTACCAGTGCCGCTGACCACACTTGGGGCATGGTACTTCTGGCGGGTTGGTACAGTCGATCCACTGCTGGCTTTTCTTAGCCCAAAACTCCCGCCGCCCGTTCACGTCCCGGATCTCCACTTTTCTTTTGCGTCCTGCGCTCGCTGGTTTTACGAACAAAGCAAAACACAATTGAGGCATATTGTCGTTCCTCGCTGCTGCCCCAGACACCAACTTTAAACTTGTCCACATCAAAGGCGGCATCCACATACAGGACCCCCCCCCACAAATGCTAAGGGGAAGTAATACCTGCGGCTTCCAAGCTCCATAAGAAACCAAGAGGCAGTGCAGGAGGCTCTGGACAAGGGACAGGGGGCAGTTATGAAGCCAGTTTGGACCCCACTGACAGTGGGCCCACCAGCCAGTCAAAAACGGGGCGAACCCAACCGCAGGGCGCAGTCTCCAAATAAAACGCCCCAGGATACGACGGGCGTGCTTGCGTGTAAGGGGCAGCACCGCGGCTCGAATCCAAAGACCAAGGAAAGCAGCCCCCCCCCTGTCCTTTTGGGAAAACCCCCGCCCCTTCCCCGGAAAGCACCAGCCATTTGCCCAACCACTGAATCTCAGGGACCGGCTCAAGGACACTTTTGGTGCTAATGACAGCCCCCGCTTTGCGCAGAGCATCGCACAGGCGCTGTGACACCGACCCTACCCTGGATTTTCCATAACCGATGACCAAAAAATCGTCAAAGTAGTGCAGCACCAGGACATCACTGGTGTCCACTGATCGTGCCACAAAAGCCAACACATATTGGCAAATCACCGGCGAAAAACGGCAACCAAAAGGCAGGCAGGAAAAGGCGTAGGATTTTCCGTCGATGCGCACTCTAAAGCTGTTTTTATAAGGCTCAGGCAAAGTCAACGGCCAAAAGGCATTGGTGAGGTCGATGTGACAGGCCAAGAGGGGGGCTCCGGGTTCCGCCGAAAGACTTATACTCTCTAGCTCACGCAGGAAGGGGTCGTTCAGGTGGTCCAGACAGTGGGACCCCAGCGAAAGCCTTGGGAGGCCCATGCTGTGGGCCTGTATTAGGAAGGCAAGGTCTTCAACCGAAGGCAAACTAAAACGTGGCGGGCGAAACTGGTGGCACCTATTAAGGCGTACCAGATGCACAATCATGGATGCCTTCACGGCATTTTTGGGGATGGGGAATAGGTAGCCATTGGGCCCCTAGTGACCCCCCCCCCCCTCCTCACACTGTCTGAGGACCCCATCCCTGACCAAACCACGTGCCAGAATGAGGCCCTCAGGGGAGATCTCCGGCATCTCCCCCAAGTCACGATCCGTTACTTCCTGAAAATCGAGCGGGGCAAGGAAATCCCACAAAAATTCGGGAATGGGAATATTACCCACTTGTCCTAACCCCCTATCCAACACAGAAGGGTTGAGGCTCAGGAGGAGAGTGACCGGGGAGGTAGAATCCCGCAGCACACAGGACAACACATCCCCCCGCAGGGAGTCTAAGGCTGCGATTAACTGATCATCTACATCTACCATACCCAGGTCCTTGGCCACCCTCCACCCTTGGATGAATAAAAAGCGGATACGCCGGTGCAACAGGTCTCGTAGGCCCCCACTCAGTCTTAGGCCCGTGGAAATTTCGTCCAGCCACCCCTTTCCTCGTTCCGACCGGATCAGCCTCTCCACGGCCCTCTCTCGGGGGCAGTCATCGTTTACCGGCGCCCCCGGCTGCACGTCGGGCCAGTGTTGCCAGGTGCCTGGCCCTGAGACCCACCGTGGTTCGGGGCCTTGTCCTCCATGTTGTGAAGCCCCGGGGTCGTCCTTGGAATCGTCCACCGCCTCGAGGCTGTCCAGGGCTTTGTGCCCCTCCACTGGCGTCATGCTTTCGCGCGGAACCCATCTCCACGTCCTGTTCCTCGTCGACGTCGATGGGACACTCCTTAGAAGCAGCTGGGTTGCCGGTTTTGCGTTGTCAGCCCTACCCCGTGTCGGCATCGGGTCCACGGACCTCGTGCCCCCGGGAGGCTCGACTTCTGGTGGGGCTCCCGCTGCTGCGACTCCCGTTGTAACCGTACGCTTGGATTTGCGGCTTTCTTGCTCTCCGCGTCTCTCGTCGACCGTCCGCACCGCTGGGGCTCCCTCCGCGTCGGTCTTGCCGTCCCCATCTGCGGGTCGTGTTCGCTTGGCCTCCGCCTGGGACGTGCGGATTCTCTCGTTGTTTTCGAAGAGCTCCACGAGGGTGGCGGGCCAGAGGTCCCTGATGTCGGTCTTTCTCCAGCGGATTCCCTCAGTGGCTGGCCAAGGCAGTCGCGTAGTTTGCACACATTCAAATTCGTCCGGGGGAGAGGCGTATAGGTGGGCAATTTTGATACTATGCCACCGACCCCACCATAGGAGGTGTCTCCACGGAAGTCCCAACCAACGGAGGTAGGTCGCGCCCGCTCGTCTCCAGGCATGCCACCTGGCCTCTGCCCTGTCGGTCCCTTGCAGGCGCTTGGCCATACCCATTTCGAGATCCGCTGCCAGTCCCAATGCTGGCGCCTCGCCAGGTGCAACTCTGCGGAGCCACGTAGCCCAGGCCTGCGAGTACGGTCCCAGTCGTCGTGTGATCTGGCGGTGGTCCCTCTTGATCCCCTGGTACGTAATTCCCACCTTGGAGATGTTCGACCGGCGGAGGGATGATATCTCACCCACCCTGCATAGCGTGGCGAAGGATAGGACTGCTGCGGCATAGACTTTCCACTCCCCAGCCCTGGAGCGTGATTCTGCCATGAGCTGGAGCAAGTCGGGCCCTCCGAACTGTTGTTGTCCAGGGGAATCCACCGCCGCCTTGGAAATTCTCCATAGCCGGTCCCACTGCAGGGGGGGGATCCACCCCAAGGTAGCCACCGCCTTGAGGGCGGATATGCAATCTCTGGCTGCCGCTGCCTTCTGGCCCTGTGCGAACATGGAGAGCAGGACCTTTTCTGCCAGCGCCTGCATCTCCTTCGGCTGGACAGTGCCCCCGAACTGGGCGAATCGTCGAAGGTGGCTCGTATAGGTTCTTCGGGTCGCCGGCCGCCATGTCGAGACCAGGCAGGCCGCTGGACATTCCGTGGGGTCGGTCTCTCCCAGGATTTGCCACGCCTCCACCAGCGCCGGCCATTCGATGACGTCCTGGGAAGCCACAGGGGTGGGTGCCAGCGCAGCCCCCCCCCCCCCCCCCGGAAGCGGTCCAGCCGTTGTAGCATCGATGTCGCGTCCACCAGCTGGGCCGCCACGTCCCGTCACTCCAGCCTGGGGCAGTTCCAAACCCAGTGCCTCTCGATGAGCCCATGGCCTTTACACGTTTTACAGGGCCCCACTGGGGCGGAGTCTAATCTCACCCACTCTCCTTTATGGACCTCGAAGTACTCAGTTCCATCCACCATCTGGAAACGACGTCGCATGACCTTTTTAAGCCGTGCCCCCGCTATACGCATGCCTGAGGTGAAGTCTGGATCTGCGGAGGCCTGCTTAGATGAAGTGGAGTCAGATTCGTATCTTTCTTTGTAACAGTGGACGGAAGACCACACCAGCAACCACAAGGACTCCACCATGAGAACCGCACAGCTGTTCAAGGACAACACCGGGGGGGGGTGTGCCAGAGCTGTCATCCATGGGGTTGTCCCCTGCCGAATCTCCAGCCCCCACCACCTCAGTCCATACCGTGGTGTCTTTCTTCTGGTCGTCCGCTAGGCTAAAAAGGAGTGGCTTCTGCGCCTCGTCATCCCACTTGGGGATCATTCTCATGGCATCCAGCTTCAGGGCCTCCTTCAGGATTGCGCACTTGAGGTAGTACAGGACCCTGGTTACCCACTGTGGGTGGTTCCATACCAAGGCCAAGTCATGTAGCTCCTTGAGGCACAAGGGTGGCACAGACCTTTCCGACCGCATGGGGGCTTCCGACCGACTGTTGACCTTCTCCGTCAGGGACTTCATCAGGGCAGCCTGCCCCTCCAACAAGCTCATCAGGACAGGATCCGAAGTCCTGTTGACAGGGTCTGGCTGCACTTTAATTTTCTCAAAAGCCCCTGTGGTCATGTTTATTTGGACCTGCTCTGTCAAAGTATATCCAATCAGATTTTCAATGAGCGCGTCCTCTGTCCCTCCAAATCCTGAGGCACTGGCAAATGTCTGGAGCCATTGCGAACGCGAATCCCCCAGATGGCGAAGGGACTTGGTTAACCGCATTTTTGCCTTTGCCCAGGACGCTGCTGGGATTCCTTCCCGCACAGTGTCGTGCACTCCGGCCTTGAGGTAGTCTTGAAATTCCATGCATTCTGCCATCTTCCCCAGGCAAATTTTACAAAAACAACCTGGAACAAATAAGACAGATACATAAAACCCCAGTTAGCAAAGCTAACAGTCGTTGTGTGGCCTTCTGGCGCCCACTTTTGCCACTGGACGGGGAGGATGACGAACTATCCGAGCTGGTGCTGGAATCGCTGGAGCTGCCACTGGAGCAGTCAGTATCTCTCGACTTGCGACCCTTGCCTTTCTTGCTTTTGTGTCCCGCCTTCTTCGCCTTCTTGCTCTCCCTGCGACGCCTCTTCTTCTCCTTTTTGTGCTTTTTCTTCCATTCTTCCTTCAAGTAGGCACTCCCTTGGCGATCCATCTTGCGCATAACTTCCCACACGGCATTCGCCAGGCCATGCTCCTCCGCTCTCTCTGGCTGCTGTAGGTAGTCTCGAAGGGCCTTGCTCAGTCTCACCGTCCATACGTACACCCGTAAGGGTGTACGCAAGACGTACACCCTGCACATGCAAGGTGGCCGAGCCTAAGCCCATACCCACTAGCACGTGCAGCCACCGGCAGGACTGGCGCAGCTCCGTTGCCAGTGGGTCGTCCCCGCCCCTGCGCCGCCGGTCCACGGACCGCGCCGGGATGCCCTGCCGGGCGAGGATGCCGACGCCCCCCTACGGGGCGTCCCAAATGCCTCCACCCTTCGTCGGCATCGAATCACCCCAGAACACCTGCCATCCGTAGTCGCGCAGCAGGCGCCCCAGGATCCGTTGTCCGCCCTTCGTCAGGCGGGTCTCTCCGAGGATGACGATGTCGGAGGCCCACGCAGCGACCATTTCCCAGTGCGGCCGCAGTGAGGTGACATTGGCGACGGTCAGCCCCATCGGCCCGGGGTGGGGATGTATGTCCCCACTCAGCAGCAAGGGCCCGCTGCAGACACTGGCCCCGGGCAGCGGCGTGCAGCCCCAAGGAGGAGGGGGGGGGTCCCATAGCGCCGGCCTTCGGGTGTAGTGTCCTCCGCCCGCACCTTTCCTGTTGCCCCGGGGGGGGGGGGGCTGCTCACGAGCAGAATATACAACGGGGCCCAGATCGCAATGCGGCCTGGCCCTGGGTTGGGCTCCAAGGCTCCGCACACAAGGAGGGATCCGTGCGCCGACCTCAACAGTAACAGTGGGGGCCGGGGAACAAGTTGAACCAAACAAACAAACATCGTAGGCCAGGTATCCCCACCTGCGTTTATGAACACTGGTGGGCCGGCTGTGATAGTGGGGCGTAGACGCCCCTCAGAGGGAGGGCATAGCATTGACAGGGGCAGTGGCACTGGGCCAGTGCCCGGCCGGCTGGACGCCCCCTTAAACACGAACGGGGTTGAGGGCTGGCTATCCGGTGGCCACCCCCAGGTCATTGAGCTGGACCTAGACAGCGCCCCAGCAGGCTGAGTACCGGCGTACACCGCGTGCAGAAAGTTCTCGCCCGGCGGGGCGGGGGCTGGCCCGGTGCCAGGACGTTCCTGCGGCCCACGTCGCGGCGCAGCGGATGCCGGCCCGCGGCTCGTTGCCCGGCCCGGCCCGAACACCGGGCAGGGACACCCGCTGCCCGCCCACTGCAGCCGGTATACCACGGCCAGGGTGTAGGGCTGGAGGGCGCAGCATACCAGGAATTGTTGCGCAGCAGCAGCAGCAGCCGGTCCAGCTCCGCGGCGAGCACGATCTTCAGCTCCACCAACACCTCCAAGGCGTGGGCCATTATGGCGTGCCCGCAAGTGGTTCGCAGCGTCCGTGTTATCAGCTTGGCGTCCAGGGCGGGCAGGTCGACGACGGCAGGCCCACACGGCATCCAGGAACGCGGCGGTGCCCGCGTCATGCACACGGCGCGTGGCGTCCAGAACTAGGTCGTGGGGCTGGAGGCTGGTCGGCGGTCGCGGTGTTCTCGCCCGGCGGGGCGAGGGGCACCCCGGTTACAGGACGGCGTAGCTGGTCTGGCCCTCGTTGCGCAGCCGTGGGCGCCGCGAAGAAGCGTGCCGCCCAGCCGGGCCCGAACACCCGGGCGGGACGCCCACGGGGCGTCTGGAGAGCCCGCGCTGCTCCTCTCGGCCAGCTCCTCTAGCTCCTTCAACTCGTGGGCCACACGCGCGTGCCCGCATGTCGCTCGTAGCGTCCCCGCTGGCAGGTCGGCGTTCAGGGCGGGCATGTCGACGACGGCGGGCACGTGATGCATTGGCAGCAGCCCGTCCCACCACACCGTGCCGTACCCTACCGTACCGTACCGTACTGTACCACACCGCACCCCACCACACCACACCACACCCCACCCAACCACACCCCACCCCACCACACCACACCACACCACCCCACACCACACCACACCACACCACACCACACCACACCACACCCCACCCCACCCCACCACACCACACCAAACCACACCACACCACACCACACCACACAACACCCCACCGCTACCCACCACCCCACACCACACCCCACCCCACCACACCACACCATACCACACCACACCACGCCACGCCACACCCCACCCCACCACACCACACCACACCACACCACACCACACCACACCGTACCGCACCACATTCCACCCCACCAAACCACACCACACCACACCACACCACACCACACCACACCACACCACACCACACCACACCACACCCCACCCCACCACACCACACCAAACCACACCACACCACACCACACCACACAACACCCCACCGCTACCCACCACCCCACACCACACCCCACCCCACCACACCACACCATACCACACCACACCACGCCACGCCACACCCCACCCCACCACACCACACCACACCACACCACACCACACCACACCGTACCGCACCACACCCCACCCCACCAAACCACACCACACTACACCACACCACACCACACCACACCACACCACACCACACCACACCACACCACACCACACCACACCACACCACACCACACCACACCACACCACACCACACCCCACCCCACCACACCACACCAAACCACACCACACCACACCACACCACACAACACCCCACCGCTACCCACCACCCCACACCACACCCCACCCCACCACACCACACCATACCACACCACACCACGCCACGCCACACCCCACCCCACCACACCACACCACACCACACCACACCACACCGTACCGCACCACACCACACCCCACCAAACCACACCACACCACACCACACCACACCACACCACACCACACCACACCACACCACACCACACCACACCACACCACACCACACCACACCACACCACACCACACCACACCACACCACACCCCACCCCACCACACCACACCAAACCACACCACACCACACCACACCACACAACACCCCACCGCTACCCACCACCCCACACCACACCCCACCCCACCACACCACACCATACCACACCACACCACGCCACGCCACACCCCACCCCACCACACCACACCACACCACACCACACCACACCCCACCCCACCACACCACACCAAACCACACCACAGAACACCACACCACACAACACCCCACCGCTACCCACCACCCCACACCACACCCCACCCCACCACACCACACCATACCACACCACACCACGCCACGCCACACCCCACCCCACCACACCACACCACACCACACCACACCACACCGTACCGCACCACACCCCACCCCACCAAACCACACCACACCACACCACACCACACCACACCACACCACACCACACCGCACCACACCACACCACACAACACCGCACCACACCCCAGCCCACCCCACCAAACCCCACCACACCACACCCCACCCCACCCCACCCCACCAGACCACACCACACCACACCGCACCAAACCAGACCACACCCCACACCACACCACACCACACCACACCCCACCCCACCACACCACACCACACCACACCCCACCCCACCCCACACCACACCACACCACACCCCACCCCCCTACCCACCACACCACACCACACCATACGACACCAGACCACACCACACCACACCAAACCACACCACACCACACCACACCACACCACACCACACCACACCACACCACACCACACCACACCACATCACACCACACCACACCACACCCCACCACACCACGCCACGCCCCACCCCACCCCACCACACTGGTGACCTGGCACCAGGATAAAAACCCTCAGGATGGTAGCTGTGGAACGGATTGCCCACACACACTGCCACGCTCGAAGCCAGTCTCGATACGTCTCGATTTCTCGTGCGTCTTCCTAGTGTCAGGCCGGGCCCACCCCGCCCGCCAACCGTCCAGGACCCCTCCCTGGGCCACAAATGCAGTCCTGTGGGAGACAGATGCACATACGTGCCCCCCCCCCCGACCGCCAGACGCCAACGTGGCGCCTGCCCCGACAGCTCTGCGGCGACGTGGCGCGGGCTCAGTGGCAGGGCACCATCGTGGTGCCGCGAACGTACCCGTGCGCCGTTGTGGCGCGGCCTTCTGGGCAGAGCGCCGTCGTGGCGCGACCTTCTCGGCGGAGCGCCGCCGCGGCGCCGCCGACACAATCCAGTGCCAACGTGGCGCCACGTCAGTGGCAGCGCACCACCGGGGTGCAGTCAGCGTGCGCGTGTGCCGCCGTGGCGCAGTGTTCGGGGCACGGCGCCGTCGTGGCACTGCCCTATGCCTCCGTGGCACCAGTTCCGTAGCAGGGCGCCATCGTGGTGCCGCCAACGTACACGTGCGCCATCGTGGCGCAATCCTCAGGGCAAAGCGCCACCGCGGCGCTGCCCAGACATCCCAGCGCCGACGTGGCGCCAGTTCTGTGACATGGCACCATCGTGGTGCAGTCAACATAGACGTGCGCCGTCGTGGCGCAACCTTCAGGGCAAAGCGCCACTGCGGTGCTGCCCAGACATCCCAGCGCCGGCGTGGCGCCGTTTCAGTGACATGGCGCCATCGTGGTGCAGTCGACGTACACGTGCGCCGTCATGGCGCACCCTTCAAGGCAGAGCGCCACCCCGGCGCTGCCCAGACATCCCAGCGCCAATGTGGCGCCAGTTCAGTGACATGGCACCATCGTGGTGCAGTCAACGTACACGTGCGCCATCGTGGCACGACCTTCAGGGCAGAGCGCCAACGTGGCGCTGCCCAGACATCCCAGCACCGACGTGGCGCCAGTTCAGTGATATGGCACCATCGTGGTGCAGTCAACGTACACGTGCGCCATCGTGGCGCAACCTTCAGGGCAGAGCGCCACCGCGGCGCTGCCCAGACATCCCAACGCCGACGTGGCGCCAGTTCAGTGACATGGCACCATCGTGGTGCAGTCAACGTACACGTGCGCCAGACGGTTTTCGTGCGCCAGCCCGGCCATGGTGTATCCTCCAGGCCAATACTCGAGGCACCATGGCGGGGTCTGTACCTGGCGCTCCGCCAACCTCCGTGACACCCCGTGCGGAGGTGACGTGTACAGTGCACAGTCAGATGTGCAGCAGATCTGCTCACCATTCTAATGGTACGGCGCGCGTTTCCGCATCCACATTATGTGGGAACCACCAGCTCGTTTTTGCATCACATGTTGCCACCCTGAGCTCCCAGATAGCGTGCGTACAAACCGCAAGCTTGGCGACACCACCTGCCACACCTGCATGAATATGCACCTCTTAGATCTGCCAAAGATGCATCGAAGCTCCACAACAGAGCATTGGGTCAGGCTGACAAACACACCACATAGCTTCCCAACAACAAAAGCTTCCAACGGGGGCAAGCCTAACTTTCTTTTGCAATGCTGTGGTGTGGTGGAGGTGCATGACAACGGAAAAATAGCCCACAGAGGGGCCTCCAGACCCAGTCCAACTGCAAACCCCCTCCCCAAAAGCCCCATCTTCATTATCTCATGAACCTTCGTGAGGCGGCGGGGGGGGGGGGGCTCGAGGTCGCGGGCATGAGATGTATATGCATACATGTGGGCTAAAAGATCTGGAGTGATCTAAAAGTAGTCTGGAAGCATTTATGGGATGGAATAGTGAATAGTAGAAGGCCGCTACATGCAGTTTTGACACCATCGATTTCCACGAACGGCACACCCCGCAGCTGTGAATGGCGTCATCGTCTTGACGACCTACACAGAACACAGTGTCAGTTGACACCGTGTCTCCTCCCCATGTTTTGAGAGTAGAAGAGCAGGAGAGGGGAATGAGGGACCGCCAATTGCCTCACAACCCGTCGCCGAAGGGTGGTACTCAGGTGACCGGCTGAGAACTTTGCACGGGGAAAATTTCGCACCATCCCTCAGAAAATGCGGGGAAATTTTCGCACCAATTTGAAATATGAAGTTTTCCCCGCAGAAGAAAAATCCCCTACGGATCCCCCCCTGTAGATGTTTAAAAAAGCCATGGTTTACAGCTGACACACATCCTCAGAACATGCCACCCAACGCCTCAGGGCTTTACGGGCATATCTTCGGTGGCCGACCCACAGTCGTTTGCACCCAACGGACATAGAAGCGGTAGGAATCCGGTCCATCCAGGCGAGCACCGTGTGGGGTGTGCACTGACTTACACAAAAAACCACTCGGGGAGCAGTGCAGCATCCTACAGACCAATGTATATCAAAGCAAGCAAAAATGCCAATCCCAGCCAACCATAACCAAGCATTATATCACCTTGCACTGCCCATCAATTCCATGCAGCAGTAATCGCTCAATTGCATTCTTCTGGAAAGCTGTTCGTTGGTGACTAATCACATCCAAGATGTCTCAGATTGACGATTTAGATGTCCTTCCTGTGTTCCACACTGCTGGGAGCAACGTCACAGAAATATTACAGCCATTCACTGCACACGGTCTGGGGTATTCATGCAGGCTTCTGTCAAGAAATGGCAAGCTAGTCGCATTGCAGACGTGTACCGTCACATGGTGCCGTGCCACCCCTTACACCGTAAGACATCCTATGCACCAACAGCGCCTCACAGCCGCCATTTTAGGCAGGAAGGGACAACGAAACAGATAGAAACCGGCGCGGCACCCCTCCTTAATCGAAACAGATGCCCAGAAAGAAGCTGCTGCGAGGCCCCTATTACTGAAGCTCAAAAAAAGGCAAACCAACCACAGCTGCTGTCAGCTGATTAGGCGGCGGCGTCAGCCAAAATTTTGCCCACAGCTCGTTGGCCCGCCAGCTGCCGTCCACAGCATGGGGAATCGAAGTGTCAAATGGGAAGATTCAGCATGAAAACCGAGTGCGAATCCACCCCTCTTCAGCCTCTCCTCCAATTGTCTCAACCCTTAGCCCTTGTCACAGCTGCGCACTCTGTGCAGCAAAGTAGTGGGGACGTAGCAACAAGGGGGGGCAGGGGGAGTACGTGGACGCCGGGTTAAATTTTATTGCAGTTTCGGGTCGCCCCAAAATCCATCCAGGGCGGCCCTGGGGTTTTAAACTGGACAAAACCATATATATATATATATATATATAGCCATATATATACAAACCTGTATTGGCGCACTCAGGCTGGTGCTTAAAGAGGAGGAGGAAAAGGGCAAATGTGTCTTCAGAGGGGTGATGCGGGGGCTTGGGGGGGGGCGGGGTGCATGACGCTGGGGTGGAGGTGGGGTGGTCAAATAGCAAAATGAATCTTGCAAGAGGCAACGGCCCCATGGCGAGAATCTGTGAGCCAGGGCCAGGGCGATCTCTTGGGACCCAAGGGAAAAAAAATGCTGGACTCTGGCACACACAGCCTTCAGAAGGTGCCAGTTGCCAGCCAATTGCCGTCAGTTAACTGCCAATCCTGTGGTCTTGGGCAGAAGGTCTGGAGAGGCACAAAAAAATGCGTCAAAAGGACGATAAAAACAAAGAAACGGCTTCTTAGAGCCCGCCCTGGCGAGGTTGCACCGCGTGCTGCAGTACTCCATGACACACCGACCCTCGGACGCACATTGCAGTTGCGCCCAAGGATTCCCAAGAACAACAAAACCACACACCTTTCGGCAAGGGGCCAGCGAAAACTTGGGTAAACGAAATTCAAGGGGGTCAGGGTCAGGGAAGAGTGGGGTGCCGGGGGCAGGGGGGGGGGTCACCTCCCTGGGACATTCCCGGGACTAATAACATGCGTATTGCAAAAGAGCGCTCTGTGCGCGACATCTGCCTCAAAATCGCTATCCACAGGAACCACTCAGGATGGGGTACAGTGCACAAAAACCAACCAACTCAGGCAATCAGCTCAGCCTCTTGCAGAGCTTGCCCACAGTGCCATGACTTAACCGACACTACCTTGGGCTCAACAGATGGTCAGAGGGGCAGCTGATGGTGTTGAGGAGACATAAATGGTGTACACAAATGACCTTCTCACTGAGACAGAAATCTGCCTGGACAGGACACAAAAAATCCCGTGCAGATCTTGACACGAAAGACCAGGCATCACCATTGCAGTGCCACCTGTTTGTCCTACACAGACCCTACAGCTCCATACCGGCTGTTGGTGACGTACCTACGGTCATGTGATGGGTCCCGATCACGTGGCCACCATCACCTGTCCCGAGGAAACACCCAACAGCACATCGATGCCAAACCACGACCACTATCTACCATACTGGCACCACAGATATTACCACATTGCCTACAACTTTCATACTACACCTGCACCACGTCCCGCGCACATGGCTCCATATATATACACATGGCTACATCACCACCACATTTCCACCATAGTTCGCCCAGATACACATCCCTACCACGTTCCAACTCCACTTGACCACTGCTCCCTGTCACATCCATCCATAGCGTACTCCATCTGGACTACATCCGTACAATCCTACTGCCCTGCATGCCAAGCCAGCTGCTCTTGAGTGCACCCAAGGTACTCTCAGTGCGCCACGTGGCTGCTTGCAATCTGGCATGCAATTGATCGGGCACTTTCAGTGACGTATGCGCTCCTCCAATGATGCAACCATACTCCACGCGCTCAGTGCAATATGTCATAAGTGTCCTGCAGCGCAGGCACACAGCTGCTGAAAGCCAATCACTCGGGGTGGGCGACTGACCACCTTGAGTGGTTAGTCGCCAGTCGTGAGCGGCAGTTGAGTTCAGCCGTCGATCGACGACGGCTAAACCGCGTCATGGATAAGCGGCGAGGTTGGGCAGTTCTGTTGGAACTAGACGTGGAGCTGTTTGCCCGCCTCGACAAAGCGCCACAGGGATGAGAGCAAGTCCGCTGTCTGAAAGTCTGCAAATACCAAATGAAACGGAGATTGGTGCAACCGCACGTCAAGAAAGTGTAGGTGACAAGCGACTCCGTTTGGGCATCGATTGGTTACATCAAATGCCGTCGTTGGACCGCCAACCTCCGTTGGTTGACCGGGCAGCCGCCATCAGTCAACGGGCAACGTAGGTGGTTTTTGGCGGGAAAAAGGGGGGGAAACCAACCTTTTGTTGACTCCCTGGCTGTCAACTGCCAAAAGAGGCGCAGACCGTACATGGGGCTGGCGTCTGTTGTAACGGACGGTCACAGACGCAGATGTGCAGCAGATCTGCTCACCATTCTAATGGTACGGCGCGCGTTTCCGCATGCACATTATATGGGAACCACCAGCTCGTTTTTGCATCACATGTTGCCACCCTGAGCTCCCAGACAGCGTGCGTACAAACCGCAAGCTTGGCGACACCACCTGCCACACCTGCATGAATATGCACCTCTTAGATCTGCCAAAGATGCATCGAAGCTCCACAACAGAGCATTGGGTCAGGCTGACAAACACACCACATGGCTTCCCAACAAAAATAGCTTCCAACGGGGGCAAGCCTAACTTTCTTTTGCAATGCTGTGGTGTGGTGGAGGTGCATGACAACGGCCCACAACGCCCCCCCTCCCAAGCCCCGTCTTCATTATCTCATGAACCTTCGCGAGGCGGGGGGGGGGGTCGAGGTCGCAGGCATGAGATGTATATGCATACATGTGGGCTAGAAGATCTCCCAGTAGCCGGGTGGGGGGGCGGGGGGGAATAGACTATGCTTTTGTCTCGTTCATGCATATGCAAAACTCTCCATCCGATTCCAAGCATTTGGGATATACACACAAACAGCAAAGGCCTTACACCCTCCACCCAGACCTTCACCCACACCCTAGTACCAGTGTTCTGGAGATGTCTTAGACGCACTGAGGGGCATTGGTAGGACACATGTGCGTGACATTGCCTGAGAGGCACAGCGGGACAGAGCCAGGACGCCCTTGCCAAAGAGGATGGCAAAGCACACACTGCACGTCACTACGCTCCCAGAGCAACAGCCACAAAAAAGCAACTAAAGTGTGGCATAACCTCATTGAACCAGCGGCTGTTCTCCCAATGTACCAATGCCCACCCCGGCAAGGAAGGCCTGTCTAAGCTCAAAAGAAGCCGCTAACTCATACGATTCTTATACCTACTGTATCTTGAACCACATGCAGGTGTGGGCATCGGTGTACAGTCAGATGTGCAGCAGATCTGCTCACCATTCTAATGGTACGGCGCGCGTTTCTGCATGCACATTATGTGGGAACCACAAGCTCGTTTTTGCATCACATGTCGCCACCCTGAGCTCCCAGACAGCGTGCGTACAAACCGCAAGCTTGGCGACACCACCTGCCACACCTGCATGAATATGCACCTCTTAGATCTGCCAAAGATGCATCGAAGCTCCACAACAGAGCATTGGGTCAGGCTGACAAACACACCAAAGCTTCCAACGGGGGCAAGCCTAACTTTCTTTTGCAATGCTGTGGTGTGGTGGAGGTGCATGACAACGGAAAAATAGCCCACAGGCGTGCCTCCAGACCCAGTCCAACTGCAAACCCCCTCCCCAAAAGCCCCATCTTCATTATCTCACGAACCTTCGTGAGGCGGCGGCGGGGAGGGGGGGGGTCGAGGTGGCTGGCATGAGATGTATATGCATACATGTGGGCTAAGAGATCTCCCAGTAGCCGGGTGGGGGGCCGGGGGGGGGGGGATAGACTATGCTTTTGTCTGATTCCTGCATATGCAAAACCGTCTATCCAATTCCAAGCATTTGGGGTATACACAGACACGGCACAACAAGGCCTTACACCCTCCGCCCCTACCTTCACCCACACCCCAGTACCAGTGTTCTGGAGATGTCTTAGACGCACTGAGGGGCATTGGTAGGACACATGTGCGTGACGTTACCTGAGAGGCGCAGCGGGACACAGCCAGAATGCCCTTCCCAAAGAGAATGGCAAAGCACACACTGCATGTCACTACGCTCCCAGAGCAAAAGCCACAAACCAAAGTGTGGCATAACCTCATTGAACCAGCGGCTGTCTCCAAATGTACACCCCAGTCCCCGTCGTGTCTTCAGACTAATACGGTCACTATGCCTGTACCTTCAGTAATACGGTTCCTGCTCCTACTGTATCTTGGCCATTCGTCGCGGGCACATCAATCAGTACCAATGTCAGCAATGCACCAACCCAGGTTGTGCATGAGTCTCAGCACAGGGCTGTTAGACACCAACACAAATGGTTTGTCTGTCCAGCATGGGGCCGTCAGCTACCCTCACAGCTTACACCACACTCTCAATTATCCCCCCTCCACCTACGGTACCCTGGACAAGATGTGTATAGACTGAAGGTTGAAAAAGATGTATGCTCACAGTATTGTACGACCTGCAAAGCAGGTCTTCCCTCAGCCCTGAACTCCATTTTCAGGAGTTATGCCTGGGCGTGCGCAACCGACAAGTGTCGCGCTGGAGCAGAGGGGCGGGGTGGTGCTGGTCCAGGTCGAAGAGCAAAGGGAGAGAAACTGGAAGAAGACGAGGTGGAGGAGGAGTCAGGGCGGTCCATAAGAAAAAGAAAAAGTAAGTCCCTCTGGTATTGTGCTCCCTGGATAATTATCACGCACGGTCGTTGGATACCCCCAACCGCCGTCGGTTGCCTTCCAACCGCCGTCGGGTAACCTACACTGCGCAGTACAAACAGGAACCCAGCAATCGTCAAGAAGAAGAAGAAAAACCCCTCCTCAAGGACCCCCCAGCACTGCAATTGCAGCGGTGGTGTGTGGGTTGCAACGCCCCGCGTGGCACAGACCCTGCGGTGATACGAGCAGGTCAACTGGCTGCAGCCTGCTCTGCCGCGCTCTGCTCGGCTGCAGCCTGCTCCGCTGCGGCCCGCTCAGATGCAGCATGATGTGCTGCAGCCTGTGCAGCGTGCTCTGCTGCGCCTGCTGTGCTGCCCCTGCGGTGCTGCGTCGCTGCGGCCTGTGCAGCGTGCTGTGCTGCGGCCTGTGCAGCCTGCTGTGCTGCGGCCTGTGCAGCCTGCTGTGCTGCGGCCTGTGCAGCCTGCTCTGCTGTGCCTGCTGTGCTGCGCCTGCTGTGCTGCGCCTGCTGTGCTGCGCCTGGTGTGATGCAGCCTGTGCAGCCTGCTCTGCTGTGCCTGCTGTGCTGTGCCTGCTGTGCTGCGGCCTGTGCAGCCTGATGTGCTGCGGCCTGTGCAGCCTGGTGTGCTGCAGCTTGTGCAGCTTGCTCTGCTGCGCCTGCTGTGCTGCAGCCTGTGCAGCCTGCTCCGCTGCGGCCCGCTTGGACACAGCCTGCTGTGCTGCGGCCTGTGCAGCCTGCTGTGCTGCAGCCTGTGCAGATGTGCTGCAGCCCGTGCAGCCTGCCCCCCTTCATTCCACTCCTCCCCCTCCTCTTCCCTGTCCTATTCCCCCAAATTCCACGTCGTTCTTGTCCCCCTGCTCCTCCCACTCCTCCCCTTCCTCCTACTCCCCTCATTCTTCCATTTCCTCTTCCCACTCCTCTTCCTCCCAGTCCTTATTTCTTGTACCGCTTTCCACTGTACCGTCCTGGCTGTCCCTGCCCACCTGGCCGATAGCCTGGCCCATGATTGCCGCTGGTGCGTGACTCGCCGGCTTCGTGCCTCCCAGAAGAACGAGCAGCGTAGTCGGAGCTGTCGTCATCGTCGTCGTCGTTGTGGCGGGTTGGCTCCCACTTTCGTTTTCTGCTTCTGCTGCTGCTGGCCTCCTCTGCTGCGGCCTGTGCAGCCAGCTCTGCTGCGGGGGGCTGTGCCGCGGCCTGCTCCGCCGCGGCCTTCTTCTCCCGCTCCGCCGTGGCCTGCCGCTCTGCTGCGGCCTGCCGCTCTGCCGCAGCCTGCCGCTCAGCAGCGGCCTGCAGCTCTGCTGCGGCCCGCTGCTCTGCCGCGGCCTGCCGCTCTGCCGCGGCCCGCTGCTCTGCGGACCGATGCTCCGCTGTGGCCTGCCCTCTGCCGAGGTAGAGCGGCAGGCCGCAGCAGAGCGGCAGGCGGCAGCAGAGCGGCAGGCCGCAGCAGAGCGGCAGGCCGCGGCAGAGCGGCAGGCCGCAGCGGAGCATCGAGCCGCAGAGCAGCGGGCCGCAGCAGAGCAGCAGGCCGCAACACAGCAGCAGGCTGCGGCAGAGCGGCAGGCCGCCGCAGAGCATCGGGCAGCAGAGCAGCGGGCCGCAGAGCTGCAGGCCGCAGCAGAGCGGCAGGCCTCGGCAGAGCGGCAGGCCACAGCGGAGCATCGGGCCGCAGCAGAACTGCAGGCCGCGGCAGAGCAGGCCGTGGCAGAGCGGCAGGCCGCAGCAGAGCGGCCGGCCTCGGCAGAGCGGCAGGCCACAGCGGAGCATCGGGCGGCAGCAGAGCAGCAGGCCGCAGCAGAGCGGCAGGTCGCAGCAGAGCGGCAGGCCGCGGCAGAGCGGCAGGCCGCAGCGGAGCATCGGGCAGCAGAGCAGCGGGCCGCAGAGCTGCAGGCCGCAGCAGAGCGGCAGGCCTCGGCAGAGCGGCAGGCCACAGCGGAGAATCGGACCGCAGAGCTGCAGGCCGCAGCAGAGGGGCAGGCCGCAGCAGAGGGGCAGGCCGCAGCAGAGCGGCAGGCCGCGGCAGAGTTGCAGGCCGCAGCAGAGCGGCGGGCCTCGGCAGAGCGGCAAGCCACAGCGGAGCATCGGGCCGCAGAACAGCGGGCAGCAGAGCTGCAGGCCGCAGCAGAGCGGCAGGCCTCGGTACAGCGGCAGGCCACACCGGAGCATCGGGCTTCAGGGCAGCGGGCCGCGGCAGAGCGGCAGGTCGCGGCGGAGCGGCAAGCCGCAGCAGAGCTGCAGGCCGCACCACAGCGGCACGCCTCGGCAGAGCGGCAGGCCACAACAGAGCATCGGGCCGCAGAACCGCGGGCCGCACAGCTGCAAGCCGCAGCGGAGCGGCAGGCTGAAGCAGAGCGGCAAGCCTCGGCAGAGGGGCAGGCCACAGCGGAGCATCGGGCAGCAGAGCAGCGGGCCGCGGCAGAGCGGCAGGCCGCGGCAGAGCGGCAGGCCGCGGCAGAGCGGCAGGCCGCGGCAGAGCGGCAGGCCGCGGCAGAGCGGCAGGCCGCGGCAGAGTGGCAGGCCACAGCGGAGCATCGGGCAGCAGAGCAGCGGGCCGCGGCAGAGCAGCGGGCCGCTCTGCCGCGGCCCGCTGCTCTGCGGCCCGATGCTCTGCGGCCCGATGCTCCGCTGTGGCCTGCCGCTCTGCCGCGGCCTGCCGCTCTGCTGCGGCCTGTCGCTCTGCTGCGGCCCGATGCTCTGCCGCGGCCTGCCGCTCTCCTGCGGCCTGCTGCTCTGCCGCGGCCCTCTGCCCTAAAGCCCGATGCTCCGGTGTGGCCTGCCGCTGTACCGAGGCCTGCCGCTCTGCTGCGGCCTGCAGCTCTGCTGCCCGCTGTTCTGCGGCCCGATGCTCCGCTGTGGCTTGCCGCTCTGCCGAGGCCCGCCGCTCTGCTGCGGCCTGCAACTCTGCCGTGGCCTGCCGCTCTGCTGCGGCCTGCCCCTCTGCTGCGGCCTGCAGCTCTGCGGTCCGATTCTCCGCTGTGGCCTGCCGCTCTGCTGCGGCTTGCAGCTCTGCGGCCCGCTGCTCTGCTGCCCGATGCTCCGCTGCGGACTGCCGCTCTGCCGTGGCCTGCCGCTCTGCTGCGACGTGCCGCTTTACTTGGCGTGCTGCTCTGCTGCCGCCCGATGCTCCGCTGTGGCCTGCCGCTGTGCCGAGGCCGGCCGCTCTGCTGCGGCCTGCCGCTCTGCCACGGCCTGCTCTGCCGCGGCCTGCAGTTCTGCTGCGGCCCGATGCTCTGCGGCCCGATGCTCCGCTGTGGCCTGCCGCTCTGCCGAGGCCTGCCGCTCTGCTGCGGCTTGCAGCTTTGCGGCCCGCTGCTCTGCTACCCGATGCTCTGCGGCGGCCTGCCGCTCTGCCGCGGCCTGCTGCTGTGCTGCGGCCTGCTGCTCTGCTGCGGCCCGCTGCTCTGCGGCCCGATGCTCCGCTGTGGCCTGCCGCTCTGCCGAGGCCTGCCGCTCTGCTGCGGCTTGCAGCTTTGCGGCCCGCTGCTCTGCTACCCGATGCTCTGCGGCGGCCTGCCGCTCTGCCGCGGCCTGCTGCTGTGCTGCGGCCTGCTGCTCTGCTGCGGCCCGCTGCTCTGCGGCCCGATGCTCCGCTGTGGCCTGCCGCTCTGCTGCGGCCTGCCGCTCTGCTGCGGCCTGTCGCTTTGCTGCGGCCCGATGCTCTGCCGCGGCCCGCCGCTCTCCTGCGGCCTGCTGCTCTGCCCCGGCCCTCTGCCCTAAAGCCCGATGCTCCGGTGTGGCCTGCCGCTGTACCGAGGCCTGCCGCTCTGCTGCGGCCTGCAGCTCTGCTGCCCGCTGTTCTGCGGCCCGATGCTCCGCTGTGGCTTGCCGCTCTGCCGAGGCCCGCCGCTCTGCTGCGGCCTGCAACTCTGCCGTGGCCTGCCGCTTTGCTGCGGCCTGCCCCTCTGTTGCGGCCTGCAGCTCTGCGGTCCGATTCTCCGCTGTGGCCTGCCGCTGTGCTGCGGCTTGCAGCTCTGCGGCCCGCTGCTCTGCCGCCCGATGCTCCGCTGCGGCCTGCCGTTGTGCCGTGGCCTGCCGCTCTGCTACGACCTGCCGCTCTGCTTGGGCTGCTGCTCTGCTGCCGCCCGATGCTCCGCTGTGGCCTGCCGCTGTGCCGAGGCCGGCCGCTCTGCTGCGGCCTGCCGCTCTGCCACGGCCTGCTCTGCCGCGGCCTGCAGTTCTGCTGCGGCCCGATGCTCTGCGGCCCGATGCTCCGCTGTGGCCTGCCGCTGTGCCGAGGCCTGCCGCTCTGCTGCGGCCTGCAGCTTTGCGGCCCGCTGCTCTGCTACCCGATGCTCTGCGGCGGCCTGCCGCTCTGCCGCGGCCTGCTGCTGTGCTGCGGCCTGCTGCTCTGCTGCGGCCCGCTGCTCTGCGGCCCGATGCTCCGCTGCGGCCTGCCGCTCTGCCGCGGCCTGCCGCTCTGCTGCGGCCTGCCGCTCTGCTGCGGCCTGCCGCTCTACTGCGGCCTGCTGCTCTGCTGCGGCCCGCTGCTCTGCGGCCCGATGCTCTGCGGCCCGATGCTCCGCTGTGGCCTGCCGCTCTGCCGCGGCCTGCCGCTCTGCTGCGGCCTGTCGCTCTGCTGCGGCCTACCGCTCCGCTGCGGCCCGCTGCCCTGAAGCCCGATGCTCCGGTGTGGCCTGCCGCTGTACCGAGGCCTGCCGCTCTGCTGCGGCCTTCAGCTCTGCTGCCCGCTGTTATGCGGCCCGATGCTCCGCTGTGGCTTGCCGCTCTGCTGCGGCTTGCCCTTCTGCCGCGACCTGCCGCTCTGCCGCGGCCCGCTGCCCTGAAGCCCGATGCTCCGGTGTGGCCTGCCGCTGTACCGAGGCCTGCCGCTCTGCTGCGGCCTGCAGCTCTGCTGCCCGCTGTTCTGCGGCCCGATGCTCGGCTGTGGCCTGCCGCTCTGCTGCGGCCTGCCGCTCTGCTGCGGCTTGCCGCTCTGCCGCGACCTGCCGCTCTGCCGCGGCCCGCTGCCCTGAAGCCCGATGCTCCGGTGTGGCCTGCCGCTGTACCGAGGCCTGCCGCTCTGCTGCGGCCTGCAGCTCTGCTGCCCGCTGTTCTGCGGCCCGATGCTCCGCTGTGGCTTGCCGCTCTGCCGAGGCCCGCCGCTCTGCTGCGGCCTGCAACTCTGCCGTGGCCTGCCGCTCCGCTGCGGCCTGCCCCTCTGCTGCGGCCTGCAGCTCTGCGGTCCGATTCTCCGCTGTGGCCTGCCGCTCTGCCAAGGCCTGCCGCTCTGTTGCGGCCTGCAGCTCTGCGGCCCGCTGCTCTGCTGCCCGATGCTCCGCTGCGGCCTGCCGCTCTGCCGCGGCCTGCCGCTCTGCTGCGACTTGCCGCTCTGCTGCGGCTTGCTGCTCTGCTGCCGGCCGATGCTCCGTTGTGGCCTGCCGCTCTGCCGAGGCCGGCCGCTCTGCTGCGGCCTGCCGCTCTGCCACGGCCTGCTCTGCCGCGGCCTGTAGTTCTGCTGCGGCCCGATGCTCTGCGGCCCGATGCTCCGCTGTGGCCTGCCGCTCCGCCGAGGCCTGCCGCTGTGCTGCGGCCTGCAGCTCTGCGGCCCGCTGCTTTGCTGCCCGATGCTCTGCGGCGGCCTGCTGCTCTGCTGCGGCCTGCTGCTGTGCTGCGGCCCGATGCTCCGCTGCGGCCTGCCGCTCTGCCGCGGCCTGCCGCTCTGCTGCGGCCTGCCGCTCTGCTGCGGCCTGCCGCTCTACTGCGGCCTGCTGCTCTGCTGCGGCCCGCTGCTCTGCGGCCCGATGCTCTGCGGCCCGATGCTCCGCTGTGGCCTGCCGCTCTGCCGCGGCCTGCCGCTCTGATGCGGCCTGTCGCTCTGCTGCGGCCTGCTGCTCTGCTGCGGCCCGCTGCTCTGCGGCCCGCTGCTGTGCGGCGTGCCGCTTTGCCGCGGCCTGCAGCTCTGCTGCGACCTGCAGCTTCGCCGCGGCCTGTGCAGCCTGTGCTGCGTGCTGTGCTGCAGCCTGCTGTGCTGCAGCCAACCTTGTTGCGGTCTGTGCAACCTGCTCTGCTGCAGCCTGTGAATCTTGAGCTGCTGCAGGCTGCTGTGTGCCGATGGCTGTGCGGGTGCTGGGGTCGCCTCCTCGAGGATTGGGCTGCTGGCGGTGGTGGTGGTAGAGGAAGATGAAGAGGTAGTAGGCGTAGTAGAGGAAGGCAGCGCAGAAGCCAGTGATGATGCATCTGCTAACCCACCCACCTGCAAACAAAAACAAGGGGCACCTGTGTGTAGTACGCCCTAGGCACTGATACATAGGGGTGTCAGGAGAACACAACAGACTGAGGTACAAATGGCCCAATCACTGTGCAGGAGAGCCCCCTAGGAACTCCACGAAAAAAATGCCCTTTGTTACCCCCCATCCAAGGCCAAAGGAGGGGGGGGGGTGATCTGAGAGACCCAGCCACCCAAAATGTTGGCAGACCCGACACCCCCCAACAAAGGACCCACCCACCCCTAACCCCCTGGTTCTGGACACCCACCCACCCATCTACTCACCCAAAGGCACCCACAACGCACGCTCATCTTAAGTGTGGCCTACCCCTGCCACAGGCACTGGACTCGACTGAGTGTGCTTTGTTCTACAAAAATAAGCAGGACATAAGGCTTCCGCCGTGGCTGGCCAGTACAGGCCAGAGGAGGCTAGAACTGCAGCGTGCGACCCCTTCCCAAGCGACCAGCCCCAGCCGCAATTGAACACCCAACTTCCACATTGTTCCTCTCCCTACATCATGCTTCCGGACAACATGGGGCATGGGGTAGTGGACCTCCAATGCTGAACTGATAGGCATTATTGATCCTGAATTCGTGCCACTCAACAAGTGGCCGGGTCAAGTGTGGAGCAACAGTGCGGTCAGGGAGGGATTTTAAAGCAGCGGTGGGAGGTACCCTCCACCAATGTGGAAAAAATTGCTACCACCAGCAGATCCTTTTTCATCTCTCTAAAAAGCCATTCTGCGTGTGAGAACCCGCCTCACCCCCTTGTCCAAACTTACCATCAGTGCCCGAAGGCACCCTGCCACAGTGCAAACAATTATGCAGTTAGCTTCAAATATGACTCAAAAGGGCAATGCCATTTCTTCGATATCAAAGGACTTTTGTTGTGTGTCCAGAAAGCTCTCCACATTTCACCGGTCAGCTCGTTTGCTGTGCAGGTGGGAGTACCGGCAACTCCCACAGCCTCATACTGGACTGGAGCTTTGTGGGCGTACAGGAGGTGGGGGGAAACGGATCAGGTTCGGTACAAAACCACAGTCCCTAAATATGTGGGCGACATAATGCACCAAGATTGGGGGCAGGGTTCTGCTTAGTGCTTGGCCTACCCTGCAGATCAGGGGGGGGGGGGAATTCTTGGGTGGGTAGGTTTGCAACCCCCCCCCCCCCCTTCCACCCACCCAGGGGGTGGGACATTTTGGGGGTTGGTGGATTGGTGCCAGAAGAAAACCTGTGCCTTTTTTTTGTTACACAGGCCCTACCGTCTTGGGGTCCCCAGAGCGCACTAGGGCTGTGCGCAGGGCTCTTGTTGCGACAGCCCCTTTTGAGGGCCCACAAGGGAGGCTCGAGCACCCCCAAAAAATGAATTGAGCCTGCCCTTTCGTTTGCTACCCAGCTCCAGTGTTGGTACGGTGATTCGAACCGGCGGTCTGAGAGTGTCAGCCTGCCCCTCAGCCCTCCTCCTCCTACATCCCGTCGCCTGTGTATGTGTGTGTGTGTGTGTGTGTGTGTGTCCTCTGTACTATTAACGAGGAAGGACTGCGGCGCCGAGGTCAGGTGTCTGCCCCTTCAGCCCTCCCATGGCCCTGATGTGGGCTCCCTGAGCGTCCTGTGGACACCAGGCCAGCGCCCTGCCCCTGTGGGGACGCCCCCCCCCCCCGCCCCCTGGAGGGACGGTGGTACATGTCCCGCCTGTGCAAAAGAGCGTGCCCTGCTGCGCCCCCCTGGCCGTGGGCACTAAGCGTGGGTGCCCCTCATGATGTCGGGAGGGGCAGTGCCGCACCCACCGGTGCCCCCCACATGACTTGCACGCGGGGCCCTGTGTGCATCGCACAGGGTCAGCATGGGGCGGCGCTGCTGCCCCCCCTTCTTGTTGGGCACCGCCCTTTACGTTTGTGGGAGCGAGGGCGGGGGCGGGGGCGGGTGTGGAAGGCGGTCGTATCCCGCATCCGGTGGCAGCGCCCCTCCGTTGGCGGCCGGCCCGGCCGCCCTGGCATCCACCATGCCCCCCCCCCCTCCCCCCCCCGCTACCCTGTGTGTGTGTGTGTGTGTGTGTGTGTGTGTGTGTGTGTGCTTTGTACTAATAACAAGGGCAGCTGGCTTTTAACGTCCTGGACCCTCTTGCGACAGGAGGGTTAGAGGTCAGTGGGTTAGAGCCTGCCTGAGGCCTGCCCTACCCAACCCCGGAGCCCTCCGGAACGTCGCGGCTTGTCGGAAGGACGTGGCTATTAACTGTACTATTAACAAGGGTAAAGGCCGATGAAGGTCCTGGACGCTGTGCTACTATCAACAAGGGTTGGCGGCTTTTAATGTCCTGGCCGCTCTTGTAACGGGAGGGAAGAGGGGTTAGCGGGTTAGAGCCTTGTACTATTAACGAGGGTTGACGGCTTTTAATGTCCTTGCCGCTCTGCGATAGGAGGGCTAGGGGGTGAGCGGGTTAGAGCCTGCCTGTGGCCCGCCCTATCCCTCCCCCGGCGCCCCGATGTGTCGCGGCGCAGCGGAAGGACGGTCGCCGTGGGGCTAGGTGCCCTCCTCAGAGGCCCTGCTGGCCTCCGTTGGGCGGCGCCGACGACCCCTACCCTGCCAGACCCCCCCCTTCTCCCCCTGATGGGGGAGGCAGCGCGCGTGCCTACCGTCCAAAGGGCAAATCGACCAGCTGCAACTGCAGCCCCCCCCCCCCCCTGCACCGGCAGGCACCGTTGACCCCCTCCCATCACCTTGGGATGCCCTTCGTGATGGCGGCTGCAGCACTGCCGCACCCCCCTGTGCTCCTTGCATGACTTGCATGCTGGGGCCTTGTGATCGTCACACAGATTTTGCATGGGGCGCCGTGGCTGCCCTACTCGTTTCCCCCCCTCCCGCCGCGTCCCCTGCCGTGGGGGGTAGGGAGGGGTCGCCCCCCTTTGTTGCCGCTGCACCGCCCCAGAGGAGGGGTCCTGCTCCACCTGCGCAGCGGATGGCGGCACCAGTGACGCCCCCTTGTACTATTAACGAGGGTAAAGGCCGATTAAGGTCCCGGACGCTGTGCGACGGGTTAGGTGGCAGGGTCACTATTAACGAGGGCATCTGGCGATTAATGTCCTGGACGCTCTTGCGAAGGGAAAGAAGGGGGTTAGCGGGTTAGAGCTTGTACTCTTAACGAGGGCATCTGGCGATTAATGTCCCGGATGCTCTTGCAAAGGGAGAGCAGGCGGTTAGCGGGCTAGAACGTGCCTGAGGCCTGCCCTATCCCACCCCCCACCCTCCGTGGGCCGACGCCGCCGACCCCAGCCCTGCTGGACCCCCCCCCCCCTCCTGACGAGGGAGCTGGCGCGTGCGCCGACCCTCGGAAGGGCAGAGCGCCCAGCTGCAGCTGCACCCCCCGCCCCCCTTTGCCGGCAGACACCATTGACCCCAGTTTCTACCCCCTCCCGCCACCCCTAGCATGACTTGCATGCTGGGGCCCTATGCTCATCGCACAGGGCCTGCATGGGGCGCCGTGGCTGCCCCACTCGCTTCCCCCCTACCAACTGCGCCCTCTTCTATGGTTGGGAGGGAGGGGAGGGCCCCCTTGTTGCCGTTGCACCCCCCCTTGGGGGGCGTCCAGCTCCAGCTGTGCTGCGGACATCGCCGCCATCACCTGTGCTTAGTTCCCACAGCATGGGGGGCGCAGCAGCGCACGCTCTTTGGCACGGGTGGAATATGCACCCCGGTCCCCCCGGGGGGCGGGGGTTGGGTTGGGTCGGGTTGGGTCTCGGCTCGCGCCAAAGGCCGTGTCCCACGGCCTGTGTGACCTTACCTCACCGGCGCGACTGGGTCCCAACCTCCGGTTGTCTGGTCTCACAGCCGCCCGGACTGCTGACGATCCCCGAACCTCACCAAGGGGCTGGTGAGAGGGAGATACTGCCTTGCCTGTGTGTATGCCGCGCACGCCCCAGGGCCTTTGGGGGTTCAGGGCACTGGGTCAGGGCACGGTAGCACACCTTCTATCTCCATCGGGCTGCGGTCCTCCTGTTGGCATGTGTGGGGGGGGTTGTGTGTGCCCGGTGCTCCGGGCCCCAGTAGCGGAGCGTGGGTGCCCTACCACAAGGCTGCTGGGGGAGTATGTGGGCCGGGTGACCTGTGGCTTCCTCCAGCCCATGACTGAACCCCCGGGGGGTGCACGGGGCTTGTGATCTGAGGCGCTCCTTGACTGACCCAGAGGGTCACAGGTGGCACTGCACACTGTGGATGGAAGGTTCCGGGGCGTGCAGAGCACTTCCCTGCCCCGGAAGCGCTCAGGGAGCGGAGCCCCCAGTGAGCCCGCTACACCTTGGTCACCACTGACGGGACGGGGCCCTGAGGACCGCACCGCCCGCCGCCCCTCCTTTACCGGGGGGCGAGGAGGGGGGGGGGGCTCCCCCCCTAGATCGCGTCGCGACAGAAGGACAAAGGCACCAAGGTACAGAGGGACCCGTGCTTAGTGCCCACGGCAGGGGGGGGCGCAGCAGCGCACGCTCTTTGGCACGGGCGGGACATGTACCCCGGTCCCCCCGGGGGGCGGGGGGGGGGGGGAGACGGCCCTACAGGGGCAGGGCGCCGCCCCGGCGTTCGCAGGACGCTCTGGGAGCCCACGACAGGGCCATAGGAGGGCAGAAAGGGCGGACAAGCGACCTCAGCTCCTCTGTCCTTCCGTGATGTTGGGAGCCGCAGGGCCGCACCCCTTGGTGCCCCCGACATGACTTGCACCCGAGGGCCCTGTGCGCATCGCACAGGGCCTGCATGGGGTGGGGCTACTGCTCCCCCTCCTTGGGCCCGGCCCCATGCGCTGGAGGGAGCGGGGGCAGGGTTGGGGTGGGAGGCTACCGTCCCCCGCGCCCGGTGGCAGCCGCCCTCCGTTGGCAGCCGACCTGGCCGTCCCGGCATCCGCCGTGCCCGCCCCCCCCTACTGCCGCTGGTGGGGTGGTGAGCGGGGGGGGGGGGGGGGGCGTGTTTGTGGGTGTTCGGGGCGGCAGGATTGTGTATAAAGTCTGATGTCTGATGTCTGATAAGGGGTGTTGTGTGTGCGGTCTGTCCAAGAAGATGTCTGATATTCTTGTCTATTGGAAGTGGGTCTAGGGGTCCAATGTCTAGAGGAAATTGGGAGAAACTATCCCTAAATCACCCTCCCCCTTGCCGTTGTCCACACCAAATTCTTCACAGGAACCCCCCCCCTTGACCCACCCATCCCCCCCCCCCCCCCACTATCAGGTGCCTTCCATCCCCCCCCCCCAAGGAAAAAAGGCGCCACAAAAAACAGAACACACAAACCCCCCCCCGTTTGGAAAACAATTGCACACCTGTTGTTGACAGCAGACAGCATCTGTGACAATCAGAAACATGGAAACACAAAAATAAAAACCACTTTGAGCACCACAACGGGGCAATGGGGAAAATGGGTGAGCAGCAAAAGTGGCCAAGGAAAAATACACTTTGGGAAAGGGAAAGGGGAAAGGGGGAAGGGGAAAGGGGAAAGGGGAAAGGGGAAAGGGGAAAATGTGGGAGCAGGATAAATGGGAAAATTGAACGACCACCACACAAAACGGCCATACATAGCACTGAAAACCAAATGGGTAACGTGGGGGAAATGTGCCACACAGGGAAAGGGGCAGAAATCTCAACGGATAGCATCCTGACCATGGCAATTGGCATCAGTTAAATTCGGATCCACACATAAAATGGTCATGGTACACCATAGAACACCAAATGTTGCAACACGGAAAATGGGCAAAATCTTCAAAGAGAGCGCACAACAACAAAAAGGCACATGCGAATACGTGGGCATCTTCTCATTCATCGATGAGTCCATCCATGTCATCCACTGGCTGCGAGCAACTGGGCTGGGAGCTGCTTGGTGGTGCCGCAGAACGCGTGACACGGTCCGTGTCTGGCACAAACGCATCCCATTCTTCCAACAATGGCAATGCGTGCTGCGTAGCAAGGTCCCGCAGTTCCCGCCGAGTGTTGTTACTTGCCACCTTCACACCAAGCACATCAAGACAATGCACCAACGCCACCCTCGTCCAATCACGCACCCTGCCATTCTGCACTGCCATTGCCAACTTCGCCTGCATCCTAGCCACACTGCGCCCCTTATTTGGCTTGCGCGTTGTGGCCAATTCGTCTGCACTATTGTTCTCCCCCTCATCACAGACATCACCTACAACATTCACCACCACGTCCCCACAAGGACGCGGGCTTGCGCAAAAGCATGCATGACACACTAGACATGTATTGCACCAGATGCGAACCTCCTTCTTGCATGTGGCACACTCCATACCTCTGCGAAAAGCGATGAAGTCGTGGTTGCCAGCATGCGAGTCAGGGGTCCCATCTGGTGCCACAGTGCGTACCACATCAGCCTGGTGCCGTTCTGTACCCTTTCCTGAGGGGGCCGTGGATGCTAGTGGTGTACCCGGCCCTCCAAAGAAGGGCAGGTTGTCACCATCATCAGCCACCGCTTCATTACCTTGTAGACACTGCAGCATCGCAGCTTCCAGAGATTCTCTTTCACTTACCTTCCTTGAAACCCTCTGTCTTGGGTGCAGATCGAAGCGTGCACGGGCAGCCAAATGGCGTGCCACTGCAACACCTTGTCCCTTTGCCCATTGCTGTAAAGGGGGCAAGTTGGAATGCAATGCCATGCACATGCTGAGGACATGTGTCTCCACAATGTCATGCATATTGCTGCAGAACCTCCCACGCAAAGAGATGGCACACTCTACTGCAGCTTCAGCGGGGCAATACGTTCGCAATAATGCGAGAACGCGCCACACATTGACCCACTGTGCATGTGCCCTTTCGGGTGCCAATGCCTCCCACATCTTGGACATTTGCACAGTTGCAAAGTGCTGCACCATGTGCTCCTTAAGGTCTGCCCACTCTACCAAGGCACGGTCACAGTTCACATGTGCCGCGCACAACTCTTCTTGGTGTGCAGCCATAAACTGACGCAACTGCTCTACCCCATATGCAGCACGCTCATTGACCGGGAGGCCAAGGAAACGGCCATGGTCCAACAATACTGCGCACTCCAACACCCCCCTGGGGTCAATGGTTGCCTGCCCCTCCTTGATGCCTGCAAGCAACGCATCAGTTACTGCACGTGCCTGAACGCCAGGAAAAGGAGGGGTTGTTCCACACTTCTGCCCACCTGAATCAAACTGCACCAACTGCACACCATGCCATGCACCGGTCGCAGTTTGCTCCTTGAACTGCAACCACCCTCGACCCTCCTCGCAAGCCACCTTCTGCAACCGGGCTTGTAGCATACCTGTGGCAGTGGCTAAGTGTGCACCTGTGGGCGCGCGCACTTGTGCCACACTGTTAAAACACCGCATGCCATGCAAGATGTCCCCATAAACCACCCCCCATGCAAGCAAACCGGCATCATGGCAGTCCTCCCACACATCCTCCTCCTTGGTAGAGTGCTGCACCTTGGAATCCAAGTGTCGTGCCACCCAGGGGACATTGGCCAAAAAAGCAGTGTTGCGCCGTGCATTTGCCTGTGACCACCTGATGCGATGACTTGTGGGGATCAGTTGCAAGCCACTACGGTTATCCTGCACATGCTTCTGCACACACTTTTGCAACTCCTTCCACTGCCGTGCCCCACTGTACAAGCCTCGCTGCCGATCGACGGCCGCCATGTAATCAACATGGGTCGCGCCGGCAGCCTCCAGCGCAAGACCCAACTTGCGCTGCAACACATGGCACGGCTCACCCAAGGGTGTCATCAACACCAACCACTTCCCAATCAAGGCAAACACATTGCTCTCAATGACAGAGACATCAACAACCTGCCGCGCACTGGCACCCCGCACACCAAGGTTGGAAGCCCCGTCCACTGCAAAGGTCACTACCCTCTTTGCCCACCAATCGCGGTCAGGAATCCAGGACAACAGAACGCATTCCAACTGTGTTGCAATCTCATGCGCATCACCACAGGCCGCATCCACCACCCCAAGGAACACCTCACACATGCCCCCAGGGCCAGTCCCCGGGAAAATAAGCAGAATGGCGTACTCATTGACGCGATGCCTCTGCCTATCCGAGCCGTCAAGCAACACTGCAATGAACGTTGCCAGGAATAAGGTGTGTGTCACCTCATCCTGCATGGCATCATGCATTGCTGCAATAGCCTTCTCAACTATCCACCGCCGTGATGCATGGTGCCCAGGGGCAGATGTCAGAGAACAGTGCAGAAGAATGCGCTCACTTATAGCACGGACGGAAGTGCACATGCGTAACCCAATATACACCTCAACCAACCGTGACAGAATGGCTGCCTCAGCATCCGACATAGCCACACCAATGTCCATGGCTTCCCCCCTGACGAACACAACGGTCGCTCCCACCACCACAGCTGTTGCAGCAGCAGTGGGGCACAATGCGCGATACCGCTCTGCACAATGCAGCTTGAAACTGTCCTCGGCCAATCGGTGGTGGTGCCCTGGCCTATGCAGATTCTTTCGGTTTGATGTTGTGCCACGTGATAACCCCAAGTGGCTTTCCAACACCTCCTTCCGCCACGTTTTTGGGCCGGAGGTCTTCATGCGCATCCCTACAGCATATGTTCCCAATACCAGGGCTTCACTTTTCTTAGGGGGACGCGCCACCCCAGGAATGCCACACACATTTGCCCACGCACAACACACACACTCAACACCCCCACTTGTCGTGAACTGATACTGCCAATGGGCGGCTACAAACATTTGTAGTGTCTTTGGACCACTGTCCAGTTGCATGGGAGTGGCCTGCATCAACACGCACAATGCGTCCTTCCCCGATGCGGCCAATGCAACAGACCTCAACCTGTCTTGCTCGACTGATTGTGCCACGGAGGATTGTGACATGCCATGCTCTGCATGCCGCGCATCCCACTCTTTTGCATGCCGTGCTCTCAGTTGCATCTGGTGTGCTTCAACACGCACTCTCAGATGCCTTGCCACTCGCACCTTGCGCTTCTGCAGCAACTGTGCCACTGCCTCAACAAATTCTGAGGACGTCTGTAGCGGCGCCGAGGCAGCCACACACATCTCATTAGGCATGCTCTGGGCATGCGTACTCATGTCCCCTACCCTTGAAGCAGTTGGGGAAGGGGGGGGTGCGCCTTGTGCCAGCGCCATGGCTGGCACAGAGGCGTCCATAGGCACGCTCTGGGCATGCATAGGCCTGTTCGTGATGTACCCCACCCTTGATGCACCCTGTGTTGAAGGAGGGGTGGGGGGGGACGCACCTGGTGCCAGCGCCATGGCTGGCACCGAGGTGTCAGTAGGTACGCTCCGGGCATCCCGTGTCTGACCAGGGGCCGGCGGTCCTGTCCGTTGGGAGGCACGCTGCGACATGTCTGGTACAACCAAATCTGTCTGTTTCCGCTTGTACAGCAGAAACGTCGCCTTTCGCGGGTCGGGGCGGGGATTCATGGCCTTCACCGTGGTGTCGTTACACAACCACCACCTGTCGTTGAAAACGACATGCACCACAAAGTGACCCTCCTCCCTCGTCGCTCCAATGTGCAACACCATGGCATGCAAGGACCATTGCCACCCCAGGCAATCGAGAAACTCATGGTCCACAACCAACTTGTACTCCTGCTGGTTGTGGACATGTAACCCCACGACCTCGTTGTATACCACCGAAGTATACATTGGTGCCTCCCTCAGGTCACCCCCACACGGACACGGGGGGGGGGGGGTTGTCAGGTAACCCAACCGGTCTCCCCTTCATTCCCTCCTTCACACGCTGGCGCACACTCTGTCCCTGGTTCGTCACATGCAATATCTGCGCTGGCATGGCTGTCTCCCCCCCCTCCCGCAGAACCTTCACCCCACAGGCACCACAGTATTGCCAGAACTGCTCGTACGACAAACAACATGACAGAGCAACCACCCCAGCGGCCGTGAGCTTGGGCACCATGTACTTCCAACACTCGGGCATCTCCGCCTGCCGCATCCATTGGAATTTTGGTGCAGGGGCTTTGCACTTGCATCGCCCGCTGCATCGGCACACCGTCTCACACATGGCATCCTCCATTGCCAGCCTCTCAGCAATGTCCTGTGGATTGTATGCACCACCTCCTCCATGTGCCACAACACCCTGCCACAATGGTCCCCAGACACCCTCCTCGTCCAGGCATCCTGCGTGTCCTGCGTGTCCTGCATGTCCACCCGACGCCACCAACAGACACTGCAGCGTGGTACCCAACCAACACCAGTTGTACCCATGTGGATTCTCCATTCCCCATGGTCGCCGCAGTGCTCCACCAAGTGGCCCACTATGCACCTGCATGTAAGCGGAAAGCGGTCTCATCGAGGAATGCACGGTCCCGCGGCGGGAGTGTCCACCAGTCACCACGGGAATACAACACCACCAACCTCCTCTCCCCGTGCCAAGAACAAGTGCCATGCCATGCACCCGTACGCACGAGAACCGGTTGCTGGCATACATCGTACGTGGCGCCAACCCGTGTAACACCATCCAAGCATTCCATACTACATCTCCGTCCACCCCGACCATTACATACACCACCTACCTCCACCCATATGTGTCCCCGTGTGTGCTGGCCGGTGGAAAACACTGCCGACCAAGGGGACGCGTCATGCACATGCTGATGCGGTTTTGTGAGCACATTGCAAGACAATTGCATGGTGGTCCATGTGAACCAATCAGGCAACATCTGCCTTGCCATCTTGTTCACCAGGGTCACTAGTGGCTTGTAGTTGCGTGTCTGTTGCACCAGACGAGTGCGGCGGCAGTCTGTTGCATTGGTGTGGCCCTTCATACCACCAACCCCTAGTTGCAAATGCCACGCTCTAACCCCCCCAACCGGCCCACGCTTGTATGCCAAGATGCCCATCATCCCGTGCAACATGCAAAAGGGGGCTACCTGCAGCGAATGGTCAAAGACTGCACCCCGGAAATGACCACCTCCTTTGACACCATCTCGTTCCGCCTCGGCAATAACCACCACCGTCGCCCGGTGGCACTGCTCCTCCATATCCCCACAGTCATGGTAGTGCAGCGGATGCTCCCGTCCAGGCACCCAAACAGTAGCGGATGTCAACGCGCTGTCAATCCCAAACCCTGACGTCACAATGCTGTACCTGTCTGATCGCAGCAACACCACACTACCGTCCACGTGCTTCGCCAAGGCAGCAAAGTGGTCAGCCATTCCCCCTTGGGGCCGGCCACGCCATGTGTCCTTCTCAAGATCCCGGTTCACAGATAGTGAAGACTCTTGAATTGAAAGCCCACACATGTCGCGAAACACGGCTATGGCCCTTGCCCGCAGCGATGCGCCGTCCAACGGGGTGTTGCTGGTGATAGCATGCAGGCTTTGGGCCACGGCATAGTAGAAACATGCCCCGGCAACGTATTGGTCGGGAAGAATGCGAAGCTTCAAGGACCTTGCCGTTGGTAGGACTCTGCCAACCTCGGCCTTGCTGGGCTTTTTGTCCACGTGGTCCAATGCCATAGCATCTGGATCTATGGGCGCTGTCTTTGTGCCTTGCTCTTTCTTGCCACGTTTCACGGCAGCCCCATTACTTGGTGGGGGAACCCCTGGGCGCTTCTTGCTCCGTGGGCTCTGTCCCACAGAACTGGGGTGTGCAACCGGGGTGGTCGGTGACTCTGCACTGGACTGACTGCAAGCCCTCACTGTCGCCAATGAACTAGGGTGTTCAACCGGGGTGTACCCTGAATCCGCACTAGACTGACTGCAGGCCTTCACTGTCGCCACAGTGCCTGTGGTAGAAGGACCGCAGTCCACAGCAGCTGGCTCCTTGGGTTTCTGTGCAAGTGGTACAGGAGACTCCTCCAAGGAACTCGCCACCCCTCCATCACTAGCCACCGGTGTCAGACACACAGGGTGGGGGGCCGGGGAGTGTGACTCACCGGCGGGGCAGACCTGGGACCAGGGGTCCGGTGTTCCACGTTCAACACATGCCGCGTTCGCACCACCTGGGGGGGGAGCAGGTGGACTTAACACCTCACCAGTCTCCACCCTAGGTGCACCTGCCGGGGGACCACGCCCTTGTGCCAGGGCGGACGAAGTGGGAGTCACAGACTCATCGCCTGAGGGGTCTCTTGCCATGCGCACCGCCGCTCCACCCTCCTGCGCTACGGCAGAGGACGTGGAGTCACTTGGGTCACCTCGGGGGTGCCCTTCTTGACTTAAAGGTTGGGTGCATGGTCGCTGTACACCGGCCGCCTCCATCTCCTCCATGCGCACCGCCGCTCCAACCTCCTGCGCTACGGCAGAGGACGTGGAGTCACTTGGGTCACCTCGGGGGTGCCCTTCTTGACTTAAAGGTTGGGTGCATGGTCGCTGTACACCGGCCGCCTCCATCTCCTCCATGCGCACCGCCGCTCCAACCCCCTGCGCTACGGCAGAGGACGTGGAGTCACTTGGGTCACCTCGGGGGTGCCCTCCTGGACTTAATCGTTGGGTGTATGCTGGCTGTACACCGGCCGCCTCCATCTCCTCCACTAGTACCTGCAGCATCTCAAGCCCTGCATCATCCCTCCATGCGTTGTCCATAACCCGTACGGCTGCATGCAGACGACCGGGATGACTGTCTGGCACCTCTGGGCTAAAGGGGCTGCAACGCAGCAAGAGCTCGTTGCAGTCTTGCATAGGCACCCGCATGCTGTTCGCGAAGTGGCGGCCCAGCGTGTATGCTGCCACCAGGCTGTCCTCAGTCAATGGTTCTCGGCGCTGCTCTTGCAGCCCTTGGCATGCAATCGTGAGGCAGCGGGCTGCCCCATGGGCGGCTTGCAGCAACGCCTGGTCAAAGCGCTCTTGCCGTGTCTGGGTGACAGTGACACACGCACGTGGGACCGCAGCCTCAGGCAGCAACGAATTGCGCCGACCGCTAGCGGGCGCCTTGGGGCTTGGCAACAGGTCGCTCACCAGTGGTTGGGGCCCACTTGTCGCTTGGGGCCACAGATATGGGCCAGGCGTCACATGGCGAATAGCCTTGTCATAGAAGTAACCCATGGTAGGGGTGGGATACGCCACGTCCCCAGTCCAGAACGGCCACTCGTCGACCAGAGGTAGGGCACGCACCAGTTCACACCAAACCTCCCTGTGCTCTGCTGCCTTCACACTTGACGGCCACCCGGCAATAGCACCGGCCTTACGACTGCCTGGCCGGCCAGTGTTCCGTTTCGCAAGTCGTTCCCACAAGGCTGTGGCAACATCCCGGTAGTGCACGAGGCTCCCCCCATCATGCATGGTGGGCTTGGCAAACCCATGCTCGGTGTACATGAACCGGCACAATGCCCTGCAACCATGCAGATTCACCACATCAAGGTCACACGAGGCCATGCGGTCCCTCAACCGTCGCCATAGGCGCCCGGCCACCTCCGGTGTGGCCTCCCACCCCAATTGTCCTGTGGCCAGCATTAGGCCATACTTCATTCTTGCTGGCTCCAGCAAGTGCTCCGGTGGCCATTCAGCAGGCTGGTCCATTGCTTGGCTCGTGCACCACGACTGTTAGTGGTTTGGGTGACCTTCGAGGCTTGCAGGGTCCACAACCGTGACCACTATGGGGCTCCCACAACTCGGGGGGGCAATCAAGGGCAGGTCCTTGGTACTCAAAGTGCCAGCCGGGCTGGTCCTCAGGCTCACCGGCTGGTCCAGGAGACGCCGTTGCTGGTGGGTTTGTTGTCGAAAGCGCTAGGGCTATGACAACAAACGAAGTGCTGCTGCTCAGAGGCACGCAGTGGCTACGTCCAGGCTTAGTCGCGAAGCGCAATGGCTTGGACTGAAACCGAAAGCTGAGGCTCAAAGGCGCACAGTAGGCGATCAAGGTTCAGTCGCGAAGCGCAATGGCTCGGACCGAGCCAGGTAGCTGTGGCTCAAAGGCGCACAGTAGGCGAACTGGCAGAACGCGAACTCGCACAGGGAAAGGTGTAATGAGGCAAAAACAAACTACAAGGAGAAAAAGTACAGATCAGACCACAAAACCTGGACGCGGCGTACCCCCGAAATGTTTTGGAGGTGAGATATTGGACCCCTTCCATCAAATACCCACCAAATATTTGACGGAACCCCTTCCGTCAAATATTTGGGGGCTGTAGACCCACCAAATATTTGACGGAACCCCTGTACACCCACCAAATATTTGACGGAACCCCTTCCGTCAAATATTTGGGGGCTCTAGACCCTCCAAATATTTGACGGAACCCCTGTACACCCACCAAATATTTGACGGAACCCCTTCCGTCAAATATTTGGGGGCTGTAGACCCTCCAAATATTTGACGGAACCCTTGTACTCCCACCAAATATGTGACGGAACCCCTTCCGTCAAATATTTGTGGGGTGTAGACCCTCCAAATATTTGACGGAACCCCTGTACACCCGCCAAATATTTGACGGAACCCCTTCCGTCAAATATTTGGGGGCTGTAGACCCTCCAAATGTTTGACGGAACCCCTTCCGTCAAATACTTGGGGGCTGTAGACCCTCCAAATATTTGACGGAACCCCTGTACACCCGCCAAATATTTGACGGAACCCCTTCCGTCAAATTTTGGGGGCTGTAGACCCACCAAATATTTGACGGAACGCCTTCCGTCAAATATTTGTGGGGTGTAGACCCTCCAAATATTTGACGGAACCCCTGTACACCCGCCAAATTTTTGACGGAACCCCTTCCGTCAAATATTTGGGGGCTGTAGACCCTCCAAATGTTTGACGGAACCCCTTCCGTCAAATATTTGGGGGCTGTAGACCCTCCAAATATTTGACGGAACCCCTGTACACCCGCCAAATATTTGACGGAACCCCTTCCGTCAAATATTTGGGGGCTGTAGACCCACCAAATATTTGACGGAACCCCTGTACACCCACCAAATATTTGACGGAACCCCTTCCGTCAAATATTCCGGGGCTGTAGACCATCCAAATATTTGACGGAAGGGGTTCCGTCAAGTATTTGTTGGGTGTAGACCCTCCAAATATTTGACGGAACCCCTGTACACCCGCCAAATATTTGACGGAACCCCTTCCGTCAAATATTTGGGGGCTGTAGACCCACCAAATATTTGACGGAAGGGGTTCCGTCAAATATTTGTTGGGTGTAGACCCTCCAAATATTTGACGGAACCCCTGTACACCCGCCAAATATTTGACGGAACCCCTTCCGTCAAATATTTGGGGGCTGTAGACCCTCCAAATATTTGACGGAACCCCTTCCGTCAAATATTTGGGGGGTGTAGACCCACCAAATGTTTGACGGAACGCCTTCCGTCAAATATTTGGGGGGTGTAGACCCACCAAATATTTGACGGAACCCCTGTACACCCGCCAAATATTTGACGGAACCCCTTCCGTCAAATATTTGGGGGCTGTAGACCCTCCAAATATTTGACGGAACCCCTTCCGTCAAATATTTGTGGGGTGTAGACCCTCCAAATATTTGACGGAACCCCTTCCGTCAAATATTTGGGGGCTGTAGACCCTCCAAATATTTGACGGAACCCCTTCCGTCAAATATTTGGGGGCTGTAGACCCTCCAAATATTTGACCGAACCCCTTCCGTCAAATATTTGGGGGCTGTAGACCCACCAAATATTTGACGGAAGGGGTTCCGTCAAATATTTGTTGGGTGTAGACCCTCCAAATATTTGACGGAACCCCTTCCGTCAAATATTTGGGGGGTGTAGACCCACCAAATATTTGACGGAACGCCTTCCGTCAAATATTTGGGGGGTGTAGACCCACCAAATGTTTGACGGAACCCCTTCCGTCAAATATTTGGGGGCTGTAGACCCTCCAAATATTTGACGGAACCCCTTTCGTCAAATATTTGGGGGGTGTAGACCCTCCAAATATTTGACGGAACCCCTTCCGTCAAATATTTGGGGGCTGTAGACCCTCCAAATATTTGACGGAACCCCTTCCGTCAAATATTTGGGGGGTGTAGACCCACCAAATGTTTGACGGAACGCCTTCCGTCAAATATTTGGGGGGTGTAGACCCACCAAATATTTGACGGAACCCCTGTACACCCGCCAAATATTTGACGGAACCCCTTCCGTCAAATATTTGGGGGCTGTAGACCCTCCAAATATTTGACGGAACCCCTTCCGTCAAATATTTGTGGGGTGTAGACCCTCCAAATATTTGACGGAACCCCTTCCGTCAAATATTTGGGGGCTGTAGACCCTCCAAATATTTGACGGAACCCCTTCCGTCAAATATTTGGGGGCTGTAGACCCTCCAAATATTTGACGGAACCCCTTCCGTCAAATATTTGGGGGCTGTAGACCCTCCAAATATTTGACGGAACCCCTTCCGTCAAATATTTGGGGGCTGTAGACCCACCAAATATTTGACGGAAGGGGTTCCGTCAAATATTTGTTGGGTGTAGACCCTCCAAATATTTGACGGAACCCCTTCCGTCAAATATTTGGGGGGTGTAGACCCACCAAATATTTGACGGAACGCCTTCCGTCAAATATTTGGGGGGTGTAGACCCACCAAATGTTTGACGGAACCCCTTCCGTCAAATATTTGGGGGCTGTAGACCCTCCAAATATTTGACGGAACCCCTTCCGTCAAATATTTGGGGGGTGTAGACCCTCCAAATATTTGACGGAACCCCTTCCGTCAAATATTTGGGGGCTGTAGACCCTCCAAATATTTGACGGAACCCCTTCCGTCAAATATTTGGGGGGTGTAGACCCACCAAATGTTTGACGGAACGCCTTCCGTCAAATATTTGGGGGGTGTAGACCCACCAAATGTTTGACGGAACCCCTTCCGTCAAATATTTGGGGGCTGTAGACCCTCCAAATATTTGACGGAACGCCTTCCGTCAAATATTTGTGGGGTGTAGACCCTCCAAATATTTGACGGAACGCCTTCCGTCAAATATTTGGGGGCTGTAGACCCTCCAAATATTTGACGGAACCCCTGTACACCCGCCAAATATTTGACGGAACCCCTTCCGTCAAATATTTGGGGGCTGTAGACCCTCCAAATATTTGACGGAACCCCTGTACACCCGCCAAATATTTGACGGAACCCCTTCCGTCAAATATTTGGGGGCTGTAGACCCTCCAAATATTTGACGGAACCCCTTCCGTCAAATATTTGGGGGCTGTAATGGACGCACAGTGCAGCAAACCTAGTGGTGATCACATGTGTGTACTCTTTCCCACATCTCATTAGGCATGCTCTGGGCATGCGTACTCATGTCCCCTACCCTTGAAGCACTCGGTGTTGCAGTTGGGGAAGGGGGGGGTGCGCCTTGTGCCAGCGCCATGGCTGGCACAGAGGCGTCCATAGGCACGCTCTGGGCATGCATAGGCCTGTTCCTGATGTATTGTCCTGTATCATTGTTGAACGGCAATTATCGTTGGCGTGTCTGCAACCTCCTTTTTGGGCATCCCCACCCTGAGGACCTTGGAGACCTCCTTCAATCTTGGGCAGGCAGGCATGGGCACACTCGTATCCTTGCGGGCAAACATAATGAACGCACAGTGCAGCAAACCTGGTGGTGATCACATGTGTGTACTCTTTCCCGCTGGTGCTGTGGCCGGTACTGTTGTGATGTGCCAGGGATGGTCAGAGGCCATGGGTCAATTTATGTTCTACCACATACAAGGTTAGTGGCGCCCCAGAATGTAATCTTTCACCCCGTGGGGCAGCTTGCGCCACCCACATTGGGGGGCTTCCTCCTCGTGCACCGGAATCGGTGCACACACCCCAAGGGTCCCAGGGCAGGGGTGCACACCATGGAGCAGGGACGCCACGTACACACCAATGGGGGTGCGGAATTCCGCACACAAGAACGGCACGGAATCCAGGCACGCGTACGCGTCCTGCCACACGGGCAGGTGGATCGTGCGGTACGCCCCTACTGTCTCCTTGTTGCTGTACCTTTGCTTCCAGAAGAGGGGCCTTCCCCCCAGGTGCTGCACGAGTCGCTGCTCCCACACGTCAAGCTTGGATGTGTGGGTTACCCTCACCAGCCCCCCCCAGTCCCCCTCTCCCCTGTCCCCTTGTCCGTCGTCCTCAACCAAGACGTACGGGAGCGCCCATTCGGTGAAGTCAGGCAGGATGACCCCCAAAAGGCGGGGTTGCACAATGTTCCCCTGTGCATCCCTCAGAGAAACAGTCACCTCATCCTTCCGATTGTTGGCCATGATGCGCTCAAAGTCCAGCAACTGATCCGCACTGCCTGGTTGATACCCCCATGGGTCCCGTGCCCTCTTGTGCCTCCTCCATGGCTTCCACAGCCAGTGCCCCACCACCCCCCCAGCCAAGCGGTAGATTGTGCCATGCACAATCTTCTCCACAGTTGCGGCCTCCCTCAGAACCCCTGCCAGCTCAAGAGTGTCGCTCACAGTCCCAGAGGCTGCTTCCCACTGCATCGCGTGCAGTGCCTCGAGCCATACACCAGGGGTGGGGTGGGTGGTCCACCGTGCAAAGTGCCCGAAGAGGTGCAGCTCCGACTGCGCCCTGCTGGTCAGGGTGTTTGACCGCCAGATGTCGTGCATGATCCCTGGTGTCTTGGACACCAGGGAGGCCAGGATCACTGGGGCTTGCAGCCCCTGGAACCTATCGAGGGTCGCAACCGTGCTGAGGAGGTTTACATGATGGGTCTGCCACTTGCGGCCAACAGACGCCACGCAGTGTTTCAGCCACACCATCTGTGCGTAGTGAGTCGTCACTACCGCTACCGACTGTGCTGGGTAGGTCCCTTTCGTGGCAGCATACTCCAAAAAATGGCACACCAGCAGACCCTCCTCCATGCTCAGGCCCCCCTGGTTCAGCAACACCGGATCGATTCGCAGGGTGGCCCATGCTTCCTGTACGTCGTGCCACATTCTACCTAGGTCCTGTGCCCCCAAAGTCTGCTCCAACTCCCCCCACCAAGTGGGCCTAGCGAGGTCCACAATGCGGATGGGGTTGTTCAGGATGGGGTCGGGGAGGGGGTGCTCAGATGAGTGGTAGTGGCCAACTGCCCCCCCCGTAAACAAGGCACGCATGACCATGGCCAGCGGCTGGGTCATCCGGTACTGTTGTACCAGGATACTGCCCCGGCAGCGCGTGCGGTACAAAAAGAATTGCAAGGTGCTGGTGGTGCAAAACCGATGTGAATCATGCCAATGCACTTCCGGGACAGGACCGTCCATTACAACCCCGTTGAACTTGAAGGTGTCCGTCCGTGGCCATGCCACTCTCTGGGGGACTACGTCAAGCCCCTCAGCCTCACACCAACTTGCCAAAAGCTGGACGTGGCTGTAGGGCCGCAACTGCCCTGGGTCACCACACAGCAAACATTGGCTGCCCATGGCGGCCAAGTCCAGGCCTACAGGGATGCTGTGCCTCGACGCCTCATCCACGAAGCTGAACGCGAACCTGGTTTTTTCCTGCCCTTTCCCAAGCAGCATCTTGTGCCGGTTAGCAACCATCCCAGCCGTGGCAAACAGAACACGGCAGGAGTTGAGGGCACATTTGAGGGTAGGCCTGCAACCTGGGGTCTTGCCCAAGGTCTTCTGCACCTCCTCCTGGTCGAAGGGTGCCAGGCCTGTTGGGGCAGTAGCCCGTTGGGCTCGGAGGCGCAACCAGGGGGCTGGGTGCTCGCCAAGCACCTTCTCGCGAAACACACGGTCCTTGTAACACTCCTCGTGAACGCGTACCAACAACATGTCGACTTGTGCGTTCGTGGGTGCAGTCACCAACACGCATGCGCGGGGTTGGGTATCTGACTCAGGTCCCCCCACCTTCCTGCCCATGTTCCACGTACTCCGGTCAGCAGGTTCAGGGTTCTGGGCGACCAGGAGGCCTTGCTGCCATAGCACGGCCTTGATGCATGCCACCAAAGTCTCCGACTTCCCTGTGCCAGCACCACCAGTCAATGCCGTGATGCCTGACTCATCCAACACCTGCCGCACAGCCAACGCCTGTGAGGGATTCAGCCCGTGCTGTTGGACAAGGTGCTTCAGGATGTCCTGGTCCTCGGTCGACAGGGGAGGCGTGTCCCTCGGTTCGGCCCGCATGTTTGCCAGCAGTTGGGGCCACGCTTCTCCGTCCTGGATCTCCCTACGCAAGGTCTGAAAGGCACCTGTGTCGGGGACAATCTTACACCAATAGGTGTTAGCGAGATTGGTGCGTGGCTTATTGGCACAGCTGATCCAAACACGCTGTCCTGAGATGCCATCTCCATGCACCCTCGCCTCGAAGTCCGGCTTGTTTTTATCCCAGTGGTGGTTGCTGCAGATCCAGCCACGCACCATGTCACCATCGGACAGCTCATAGTTGCCCCAGACCTCCATTTGGGAGGCCCATTGTGGCGGTGGGGGAGCATTCCCATCCCCATCGCCATCACCGTGGGGCCTCCATTCCTCAAAGGCCAAGCGCCGCTTGGTGCCGTTCTTGTCCGCCCACACCTCAGCGGCCGCCATCTCATGGACGGTGTACACCTCTGATGCTTTGGTCACGAACTTGTCGCGGTCAAGCCACCGTTGCGTAAACCCTTCGACAAGGTTGTCATCGGGCCCGTAGTCCATGTTGTTCAACGTGGCCGTAGTGGGCAACAGTGTTGGCTGCTGTGGCTGAGCAGCGCATGGTGGTTGTGAGGAGGATTGAGCTCCTTGTGGCGCACCCGAGTCGACCGGCGCCATGGCCGGGACAGGGGCGGATTGCTGCGGCTCGGGGGCACGCATTGCTGGTGCAGAGGGTTGGGTACCCTGTGGCGCGCCCGAGTCAGCCGGCGCCATGGCCGGGACAGGGGCGGATTGCTGCGGCTCGGGGGCACGCATTGCTGGTGCAGAGGGTTGGGCACCCTGTGGCGCGCCCGAGTCCACCGGCGCCATGGCCGGGACAGGGGCGGATTGCTGCGGCTCAGGGGCGCGCAATGATGGTGCAGAGGGTTGGGCACCCTGTGGCGCGCCCGAGTCCACCGGCGCCATGGCCGGGACAGGGGCGGATTGCTGCGGCTCAGGGGCGCGCAATGATGGTGGTTGTGCCGAGGGTTGCGGTGGGATCGTGACGAAATCCACACCCCCGGGTGGCGGCTGGGGCGCTGCCTGTGGGGGGGCAGAGGGTGGCGCACCCCTGTCAGCCGGCGCCAGGGCCGGGACAGGGGGGGAGTGCAGCGCCTCTGGGGCGCGCAGTGGAGGTGCCATTGCCTTTGGGGGGGCAGAGTGCGGAGCACCCTTGTCAGCCGGCGCCAGGGCCGGGACAGGGGCAGACTGTGGCGCCTCTGGGGCGCCCGGTTGAGATGCCGGTGCCTTTTGGGGGGCACAGTGCGACGCGCCCGTGTCAGCCGGCGCGCCGGCCGGGACAGGGGCGGAGGCGCGCGCCTCTGGGGCGTGCGATGGTGATGGTGATGGTGATGGTGGTGGTGCCGTTGCCTTCGGCTTCGGCTTTGCACCATACTTGGTCTTGGCGAGCCATTTTGGAGCCATATTGAAGAGTGCCCTACGAGTAAGAGACGCTCGGCGCACACTGCCCGAAGAGCTGGAAATTCGAACGTCTCGCCGAAGTCTGGGGTCGCTGCAGGGGGGCTTGCGCAGGGAGCAAGCACCCAAATTGCGGGGGGGCGGACTGAGACGCACGCCGCGGGAGCAATGAACCGTACTGCGGGGTGGGGCATGGCCGCTTTGGGGCGGGAGCCAGTGGGAGGAGGGAGGTACGGCGGTGCCTGCTATATTGGGTCAGCGTCACCTGATCACTTGGTGGAGGGGGCAGCGGCCGACGCGGCACAGGTGGCGGGGCTGGCTTGGGGATACGGGGGGGTTTTGGGGTGGCACACAGGATTTCAAGTACCACTGCTGCATGCTCCTCGTCCCTGCTGAGGAAATGCGAACGACTAATTCGCATGCCCTCCTGCCACACGCGCAGGGGGTTTTTCTTGGGCTGCTGCACAGCAAACCGGTACATCGCTCGGCGGTTCAGCACGCTGTCTACAAAGTACTGGACCCCACCCCCGTGATTCTCCCGGATGAGCTGCAGTGTTTTGGCACTGTAGGGCCCGTGTACAGTGGGCTTTGGGGGGGTGGGCGGGTCCTTGGGTACATACTTGGGGGGTTGCGGGGGGGATGGCGGTGGCACGGCAGTGCACATCAGGGCCTCCTCCACGGCTTCCAGGGCTACCAGGTATGGGGTTGGGGGGGCAGAGTGCGGCGCGCCCCTGTCAGCCGGCGCCAGGGCCGGGACAGGGGCAGACTGTGGCGCCTCTGGGGCGCCCGGTTGAGTTAATGTGGTTGGGGTTGCGTTAATGTGGGGTCTGCGTGGAGGACTTACGGGCATTGGAGAGGTTGTTGGTGCACGGCAGGGTGAAGGGGGAGAGGGAGGCGGTGTTGGCAATGGAGGCTGGGGGGAGGCCAGTTCGCTGAGACACTTCTCAGCATCAGAGTCCCACGGTGGTGATGGGGGTTGGTCTCCCAACCGCAAGAGCTCCGGCAGATCCCCCCAACCGCATTCCGGGAACGAAGGGCTGGAGGGGGCGGAAGAGGCCACACTAAGGGGGCTAGACGACATGGCAAAGTGCAGCCCACAGTGTCTGGGTCAGAGACGCAACGGTCTAGACCCTAGACGCGCTTCCTCGCCTCAAGGGTCAAGGGTCGATAACAAAAGAGTGCCCTATGTGTAGAAGAGGCTCAGCGCACACTTGTCTCCTAGGCAATACACGCATTTCCCTTTGTGTCGAGAGAGACATGTACAACAAGGAACAGATAAGCGTTGAAGGGACATAGGTACCAGGAGCATGTGACATGGGACCCCTTCTCAGTAGCTGGCAGCATGTTCAGCATTGAAGGGGTCTATGGTCATAGGCGCCATGGCCTAGACCACGGACGTACTAACCACCTCAAGGGTGTTGTGCATGATCCACCAAATAAAGTAAAATCAAGTGCGATAAAACCAAAACATACCATGAAATCACAACCACATTAAATCAATGGACCACCAGTACCCACATAGCAGCGCCCCTTCTCAGTTTTTTTTTTGACTGACAGTGCATACGTACATGGCACAATGCATGCTCCATCTAATAAAATAAAATCCATCAAATCCGTCAAATCAAACAGAACCAAGACACAAAAGTATTAGCAACGCACACCTCTGTGAATGGTAACCAGAACAGCCAAAGCAGAGCCCCTTCTCATAACATTGTTTTTGGTGGAAGCGTCAGCCTCCGGGCGCCATACGACTATGGGGATGTTTGAAAAATGTCTTGGGGTCTTGGCCGGGACAGGGGCTGCGCCTCGAGGGCTCTTTAGGGATGCTGCTGCTGCGAAGCCGAATCCCTTCCCCCCCGGATGTGGAGTTGGATGGTACTGATTTTCCCATGCTTAGGCAAATGCTGTTTCATGCCCCACTTTATCAACAGCTCTGCCGACCAAAACAGGGCCTAAGAAAAAAGGTCCCTGCGGGGGTCTGTGCCTCTGCTGTGGGGGAAGCACAGACCCGATGTCGGCAAAGCATCCCCCTGCGTTTGCGCCCTTAGAGAATCATCGAAGGGGATGCGTAACCTCGTTTGTCAAATAGCAAACATGGAAGCAAATACCAGGAAATCAGAACCCCTTCTCAGTTGTCGTCAGCACATTCCTCATCGAAGGGGTCTGTGGTCGTAGACGCCAGGGCCTAGACCATGGACATACCAAACACCTCGACGGGTGTTTTTCAGGAACAAACAGCACATGTTCAAATACACCTTCAAAAGAAATGCAATGCGACACGTGGCACCAAAGTTGCAAATGTTCACGACTTACACCATAACACACCTCTGAGAATTGTAGTCTGTGGGTAATCTGTAGTCTGTGATTTTTTCCATGTTTTTCCACTACACGCAGAACCAACAGAACATCGAACATCACAGACACACACCATGTGATGCTGACACTGAAAGAGGCAAGGCAGGCTTTTCCACACCATTGCGCATGGGGTTGCGTGGGGGGTGTTTTCCCTACACTATGGATTTCTCTGCATGGTTTTCCAAACTTCCTCAAGAAACACCACGGCAAGACGGAGGACGGCAAGACAAAGCACAAGGGTTTTAATGGTCGTCACCAGATCCTGCAATGAACAACAAAGCGTGAGCAGGGCATAGTGCAGCACATTGCAATGAGCCTTCGGGGCTGGGACAGAGGGGCGGTTTAAAACAAGGAAGTCAAATTCGAAATCACTGCAGAGCCCCTTCTCAGATGTATGTTGCTTGGTTTTCAAAATGGTTGCTGGCCATTGGAGGACATGGTGCACATTCTGGTGGACATGGTACACTGACTGCTGGGGGCAGTCCCATTCCTCAGCCGCAAATCCGCAAAGCTCCGTCCGCACAAAACTGGTCCTAAGAAACAGGTCCCTGCGGGGGTCGACACTGAAGACCCACGCGTGACGGAGCAGCACATGTAAATTGTCATGCATCGTCATTGAAGGGGCTCACAGTCAGCAAATTGTAATTGGTTGCAGGAGCAAACGTGCCAGAACCCCTTCTCAGTTGTGATCAACGCGTTCATCATTGAAGGAGTCTCTGGTCCAAGGCGCAAAGGCCTAGACCAAAAACAATCAAAAACACCTCAAGGGCGTTGTACACAAACAAATTGTCTGCTCAAACAACCAAAATCAGAATCAAATTGAAGTTGTCACATACATTGTCAACAACAGGTGTGCAATTGGTTTCCAAACGGGGGGGTTTGTTTTTTCCGTGGCACCTTTTTTCCTTGGGGGGGGGGGGGGGGTTGAAAGCACCCGACACTGGGGGGGGGTGGGGGGGTCACGGGGGGGGGGGTTTCCTGTGAAGAGTTTGGTGTGGACAAGGGCGGGGGGGGGGGGGGTTGATGTAGTGCATAATCAAGGGGCTGGGGGAGGGGGGTTCATGGTCTGGTAATGATGGTCCATAAAAGTCTGATGTCTGATGTCTGATAGCCGACTAGGTCGCTATACACAATCCTGCGGGGCGGGGGTGTCCCCGGCGGTTGCGCGGCAGCGTCGAGTCCGCGGAGATGCAGTGGAATACGTCCGCCAACGTGGGGGGGGGGGGTGACTATTCTCCCCCCCCCACCCCGGTCCGCACTCCCGTCCCACCCCGTGGTGGGGGGGAGGGGGGGCTAGCAGCTGCCCATCCTTCCCAAGCATCCCTAACCCGTTGAGGTTGTGCACCCTTTCCCCGGAGCCGGCAGGGGGGGCGGGCGACCTTGAGCGCGCGCACGGGGCGCGTGCACTCACGCATGTGCATCGCAGCTCACGTTGGCGGTGGCGAGGTGGGCGATCGCTCACGCGCCCGCCTGCCCCATGGTGTGGGCCACCGGTGACAGGCCCGCGACCGCGGCGGAGACTCGCTTCGTTCGCCGTGCCCGGCCTGCAGCCAGTAGGGCGCGGAGTACTGCTACTAGCAGGCCCATGAAGGGCACTGAATGGGGACGGCGCGGGCGCGCAGGGCGGCTCGTGCCCTGCGCACATGGTTGCAGCCACCCCACACGGCTTCAGCCGAGCCGGCGCTTGAGGGCGGAACGCCCAGGGATTACGTAGGAGGCCGTGGCAGCGCCGCCGGGATGGCCACCGGGGCGGTCACCAGTGCACCCGAGGATGCCAGGTGACGACGAGCCTGTGGACGGCCTGCCACAGACGCGCGCTTGCCGCCAGTGGCCGGCGCGTCTGGGCAAGCGGGTGCGTGAGCGGTCGCCCGCACCGGAACGTGGGACGTGAGGTGCGCCAGCAGCGCACGAGTGCGCGCATCCACCGTGTGCGCCACATGTGGCCCCCCCAGCGACTCCACGGTGAGGGCGCACAGCCTAAGCGGCTTGGGACTGATGGGCATCGATGGGCAACTATTGAATCCCCGCCCCGCCGTGCCCCCAAGGGACCCGCCTGTGGGGGGGCGGCGGGGCGAGAGCGGGCGCCGGAGAGCAACACGGGGGGGAGGGGGGGCGTCCCTGCCTACCCCACGCTGGTAGACGTGTTCCGCCGCATTTCTGCGGACTTGGTGTCTGCGCAAAAGCCACCGCGGCCGCCCGAGGCCCCACCCTACTCCCCCCTCCCGTCTCCGATGCCCAAACCTTCAGGCGCGATAGGTGCACGGGGGACCTTAGCGGAAGCCAGTGCACGACAGTCGCCGCGGGCAGCGCCATGGGAGGCAGATGGGGACAACTGTCCCCCCCCCCCAACCCTGCCCCCACAGGTGTAGTGGGCGATGTCCGGCAAAAAAGCGGGGCAGCGTCGCACCATGCAGAGCCTGTGTGACCTGAACAGGGCTCCAGCATGCGAGTCCTGTCGGTGGCACAGGGGTGTGTGACAATGTTGCTCCCGGTGCCGCGAGAAGTTGGTGCCAACGGCAAGGGGTGCGCGACAGCGCACACTCGTCGGCATGGGAGGAGTATGTGCCCCATGCCCCATAGGGGGTGGGGAGGGAGCACTCCCGTAGAGGCCAGGCGCCGAGCCGGCATCTACGGGACGTCTAGGGGGCCAGCGGCAGGGCCACGGGAGGGTAGAGGGGGAAGACACCTGGCCACGGCGGCCCATTCCTTCCGTCGCACCGGGTCACCACGGGGAGGCGATCCCAAGGAACAGGCCTTAGGTGACCCCTAAACCTAACCCACAGGCCCCACCCTGACCCAAGAGCGTTCAAGACATTAAAAGCCACGTGAGCCTGTTAATATTACATCTTTCGCAGCGCCGCTCTCGCCGTAGGCCAGCCCGCTCCAGTGGCGCCGGGGGCAAGGCCACATGAGGTACGTGGAGCTAGCCTTGGACTTCGAGGCCCATGCGGAGCGGGCCCTCCCGGCCCCTAGCGACAACCGGCTGTGGGGGGGTCACATTGCCGTTGCGCACCAGGGGCCAAGTGCTGACAATGGCCCTAGATGCGGCGCGGCCGCATCTGCAGGCGGGTGACCTATTGCAAGGAGGTGTAGATGGGCAAATCCCTCCTGCCGCTGGGGGGCTTCATGGCCCCGTACGCAAAGCACCGGGCCCCGCTCGGTGCCGTTTACACGCAACGGGATGCAGTGCACTTCTGCCAACGCGTGCATGACGGGCACCGCATGGACGCGTTGCAAGGGCAAGTGGCGGCAGAAGCGCTGCGGGCATGGCCGCAATCCGCACAGCCATCAAGGGGGTATGCAGGAACAGCCAACGGAGGTCCTCTATGTACATCCGTGCGCATATGTACATGGACGTCACGGCTGTCAGGGATATAAAAACCCCAAGCAATAGCAGCAGGGCGGGAAGAGTTGGGGGGTGGGTTCATGAGGGTAAAAGACCCATACACACAAAGGGCAGGAATGGCATAAAGGGGCCTAAGGGGAAACAATTGTCCAGCATGTGGGCCAGATAGTGGTTTCCCATGCCGGCAGCACAAGCACCAAGAGGTATGCGGGAACAGCCAGCAGAATATATTTCCCACAACCTCACACCGGGTTGGCGGGCATAGAGGTAGCCAAGCCCAAAAGGCCTAGGCCTCGCCCTCAACGAACATTGCCCCCCGACCCCCCCTCCCCAGCCCAGAGAACAAACATAACACCAACCACTTGCGTCACATAGCACACCCCTTAGTGTTAAACACCTTGATGCAATACTAACCGCTACAATCCGCCATAGCAAAAGCGGATGTTCCAGGAGGCACGTTGTGCAGACAGAGCAGCATACGAGGCCAGTCACCCGTGGTATACCCGCAGAGCCCGCGCGCTAATGGCGGCTTTCGAGCGGCACAAGCCAACAAGGTGGGGCGGCGCCACAAAGGTAGAATATATACTACCCAAAACACTACAAGAAAATCAAAAAAGGCATTGGCATACAGCTCCTCATGGCAGTTGCAGCCCAGGGGCCCGGGGAGGCAGTCACCACCACCGGGCAAGACCCCACGGCCGGCGGCACGACCACCATTGTGACCCTTTAAATGCCGCTAGGCGTGTCTTGCGCCAGCCACATTGCCCCCATCTCAAACCCCCAAAAAGGAGGGCCCGTGAACAATACATACTAAAAGAAACTACACACCCGACACGAACAAACACTAATAATCGAAATATCTTGGCAGGGTCTCGGGTGGACGGTTCGGGGCGTCCACGCGCAAGATCCTCTGTATCAGGGAATAATCCACCACCGGACGTCTTCCGCAGTTTTAGGCACTTTGAACTGGGGCAATTGGCGCACCCACTGTGTGCATGGCCTGCCACCATGCTGTTTCATATGTGCCAGCTAGAGGTGCACTGCCGCCAGCTCTGGACACGGCGCTTGGCGCGGCCGGGAGCGGTACGGCGGGACATGTTTTTGTGGGATTACTTCCCGCCGGCGGGACCGAGGCTACGGCCGCTACGGCCCTTTAAGCTGTTGCTGCGCCGGCAGGTGCAGCCCGACCGGTAGGGGGCCGGCAACGGAGACGCGGGCCGAGCAAGCTGAGCGGAACCAATGGCGCGCACACAAGCGCTCCCGCTCACATTCCGAATCACGAGACCACGCGACGTGTCATGGGTGCCCGGCAGAGCGCGAGTGCGAGTCCACAGGAGCCCTCAAGGCCCCTTCCCCGCAGCTCTGTGGACAAAGACCACAGCCTCAGTGGCTCAAGTATGTTGGATGAGCGGGGGAGGTTCAAGCGCCATCCCTCATCCGCCCGCTTGGCTAGGGGGGTTGTGCAAGGGGGCGTCAGCCGGGGCCCTTCATACCGGCAGGGTGCATTGGGGACAGGGGGGACGCAGTGTACCTGCCCACACCCCACCCTTGCCAGGGGCTGCCCAATGTCTTTGGGGCTATCTCCCACCAGCTTGCGGCGGTGCGGGCAGCAACTACAGGCGGGGGGCGGGTTGCAGGGGAGGAAGTTTGGTTTGGTTTGGTTCCCCCTACGGTATTATAGGTTACCACAGTGCCGCCTCCTCACGCTCCCCTTGTTCACGGCTAAGGGTCGCTAGACCGGAGGCCGCAGCGAGCAGTCTCCCCAGTCCAGCGTCTTCTGGGGGGGGGGGGGGGTCATGGAGGTGCGCTCTCCCCCTGTGCTGGCTGTCCCGTGCGCGTGCTATGCTGGGGGGTACACACATGCAGGCCTCGCCGGAGGGTTGCGCCCAGCATAGGGCACCGCCCACAAGTCGCCGGGAACAAAGGACCACCTGTGCTGCCCCCCTGGGGGGACAAACTCCCCTATCTTCATGAACTAACCAGTGGGGGCATGCTCAGGGCTGTTTGTAGCCCATGCCGGATGCCGGCTGCAGGCCCCGACGCTGGTGCCTTCGCCATTGGCCCTCGCCTCCCACTGGTAATGGAGGGCTCCGTCCGGCATAAGGCACCACCAACAAGCATGGGAGGGTTGCTCGGCATAGGGCACCACCCACAAGAAGTTCAGGATGCCGACTTGTGGGGGCATACTCTGGGCTGTCTGCAACCGGTACCGGATGCCGGCTGCAGGCCCCAGCGCCGCTGGCTTCGCCGCTGGCCCTCGCTCCCCAATGGTAATGGAGGGCTCCGCCCAGCATAGGGCACCAACCACAGGCCATTGGGAAGGGAGGACCACCTAGGAAGGGAGGACCACCTGTGCTAGTCAACTCACGGGACGAGCTCCCTATGTGCCAGTGTGCGAGTGCAGTTGTGCGCGGCGCTGGGGTGTGGCCTGTGCGTGGTGTGACCCGCAGACCCGTGGTGGCCGTTGTGGGGCAGTCTATGACCCATGCCCCGCCCAGGCTGTAGGTCCCATCGCCGGTGGCCTCGCCACTAGGCCCAGCCTCTCACGGGCTCGCTGTGACTCGGGGTCCCGGGGCGCATGCCCGCCTCGGCTCTAGTAGTGTCGCCACTTGCGCTGCCATGCGGGTCCCTGGGCTAGGTCGGTGGTTGGTAGCTCGTCCCGGGCGTAACCCGGTGCTGGAGTCGGGCTGGGGTTGCGCAACAGTGTGGGAAGGGTCCCACTTATCTCTCGCTGGAGGCTTTGGGGCTGAATGTTCCGCATGCACCCCCCGTGTAGTGTTGTGGCACTATACATGAGCAGGTACAGTTTGCGCCACCCAGCTAAAGCCCTGGGGCTACCACCCCTACTGCGTTAGCCCCCTCAGGAGGGGGGGGCAGCGGTGGTGGTGGTGGTGGGGGGGGATTTAGCTCGGAGGGTTCCGCCCGGCGTACGGCACCACCCCAAAGACTGGAAGGGTTCCGCCCGGCATAGGGCTCCGCCTACAAGTCTCGGAGCATGGGGAAGCGAGGACCAACAGGGGGGTGCAGCAAAATCTGCATCCGTATCTCCTGGTCCCCAACGGGGGGCCAACGAACGCCTTCACCCTCGCGTTGTGGTGGCTTAAATTTGGGCCGACGGAGGTGCAAGGGAGGTGGGTCGACCCCTAGCCCCCAAAGGGGACAGCACGGGGGTGCTATTAGCTGTGGTATCCGCAGCCTAGGTGGGGCTAGGCATATGCAGACCTTGTGTGATAAGCATAGGGCCCATGCATGCAAGTCATGCAAGGGGCACAAGCTGGGGGGCTTCATGCCACATGGTCCCTTGGCAAAGTCCCTTGCACATGTCGATCAGTCTACGTGTTAGTTGTCGCTCCCACTTCTACATGTAGCCTTGCCACGGACATGCTTGGCCGTTTGATCTACAATTCCCGGTAGCTCAACTCCCCGGTCTGGCGCACACTGACCAATCCGCTTGAGAGGAGGGCTCTAGCCGAGGCACCGCAGACCATCCCAAGCCACTCTACGTTGGATCGGCGCCACGGTAGGTCTGTGCATGATTGACAGCCATTGCCATGCTACCATTGCATCCCGGAGCGTACCCAGCGCTCATCGCATTAGGTGGCCAAGAACGATACCGATAGAACATGTCAATCTGGTGCATTCGCCATTAATGAAGCCATCTTAGTTGCTGTCTCTTCCTCTGCCAAGTGCAACACTGAAATCCAGCATGTCGCTCTCTATCCTTCATGTCGCCAAGCCAATGGCAATTGTCGAGGCAAGCGAGGGCAGCCGCGGTACCAGTTGGGGCTGAGGGGGCTGGTGCTGCAGCAGCAGCGCCAATGCTGTAAGCATACCGGCGGGTTCGAGCGGTGCCGCGTGTTGATGATCCCTCTCATTCATTGCTTGTTGCTTAGGCGGCCCTTTACGCACGTACCAAAATTGCCAGAGTTCCCAAATGGGTACCACCCCGAAACGGGGGCTGAAAAACCACTTTGAAAAATTGCACAATTGCGCTCTGCGGGGAACACCCCTAAAATCCCGTGAATTATCCAAAATGACTGTGTGTAGGGGGTACAACATGTGCCAGTCAAAATTCATGTATCCCTTTCAAATTTGGGCACTGCAGTGTCCATCCAAAGAAAAATCCAATTCTTCCATCTCATCCGCTGGTGCATTTCAAACCACACTGCAAAATGCAACCTAAAAAATGAAGCAAGGAGGACGACAGGCAAACACATGCAAAACTCTGGTTTGTTTTTTTGTTACAGCTACTGATGACCCAGTCACTGTGATTGTATGCGAAGCGTGACAAACAATGCACCACCAGTGCAGCCAACAAGCAATGGAGGCGCCGCCAATGCATCCAATGCAATAATAAATGAGGGCAACAATGCCTGCAAAAGAAATGGCGCAAGAGGGGTGAAAAAATGGCGAGTGGATGAATTTGGGCACTGCAGCGCCCAAAATTACCAAAACATGAAAAAGGGCACCAGTCTCACACCTGTGTGACACAAGACACATGGCAGTGTGCAGTCCGCGCCCAAAACAAAGCAGAAGGTTACACCAAATTTGCGACCTTATTGTGAAATGGGTTGTAATGTGTTGTTGTTGTTCTCATAGGCGCTTGTACGATGTATTGAAACAGAACTCTCACATTCATGTACCCCGTATGGGCTAAAATTTGACTTTCACTACTTTTGAGCACTGCAGTGCCCAAATTTTTAAAAAGTTGGCAAATTTACCCGCTTCAATTCATTGTGGTGCATAGGTTCCACAAAGGGCAAGAAAGGCCAACGCTTGTGCTTGCGTTGCGTTGGGTGGCATTCATGGTACCAAATATATTTTGGCTACGGAGAGACAGACAAACCGACAAGCAAGCAGACAAACAGACAGATAGACAGAGAGACAGTCCAATGGACACCCCGACAAACGGACGAACAGATAGACACATACACGGACGGACAGACCGACAGGCAAACAAACAGAGAGACAAATAGACAGACATACAGGCAGACAACAGACAGACGGACGGACGACCGGACGAACGGACTGTGGGACAGAGAGACACAAAGAGAGAAACACATAAGACAAACCGTCAGACAAGACAAGACAGACGGACGGACGGACACATGGACGGACGGAGAGACAGGTACAATGGCTGTCCTCCTACTACCACACGGTTGCTCCCTCATGCATCTGCACAACGTTTCGCGCAGAATATTGACCTCCTTCCGCCCAGATTATCATGCAAATGGGTTTTGAGTTCATTTGGGAGCTGCAGTTCCCAAAATATTACAAAACAACATTTTGAGGTCTCTAATGTACTATGTCGGGTGCCTGCCTCAAAGTCTCACCCCCTGTAGCAACCATTATTGGGTCTTGCCATCAGTTGTGCACGATATGTGCAATGTAATCATCCACGTGATCAATGGAGTTTGGTTGTCCGTGTGTAGTGTAATGGTTGACATGATGAACACCCCCACTCTCCAGTGCACCACCGTTGCGCGGTGCTGAGGTACACTCCTGCACAAGTGTTATGCCATTGGTCCAACACTTTCACACGCATTTTTTACTAGGGGCCTTGAAGGTGGATGCAGATTCGGTTGTCTATAGGGTGTCTTCCAACACGGAGTAAATCGTGTTTTTGAGTGTTTCATCACAATTTGTGGTTGTTATTTCTAAAATGGCTGTAGATGGTGCAAGACTCCGCACAGACAACCAAGTTTGTCTCTACCTTCAATGCCCCTGGTAAAAAACGTGTGTGAAAGTGTTGGACCAGTGGCACAACAATTGTATAGAGGTCTGCTTCATCATCGCGCACGGTCGTGCTCTAGAGAGGGGTGGCATTCATTATGTCAACCATTATACTACACACAGACGACCAAATTGCATCGACCAACAATGCCCCTACTAGAATATTGGTGCCAAAGTGTTGAAGATCTAGCACAACACTTATACGGGGTGTACTTCATCACCGTCGAATGGGGAAGAAGAATAGAGGGGGGTATTTGATCATGTGGACGATTACGTTGCACATACCCAGCATGAGTTGTGGCGAGATCCGGTAATGCTTGCTATAGGGGATCGGACTATGAGGCATGCACTGGACAAGACATTAGAGACCTCAAAATATTGATTTCCTAAATTTTGGGAACTGCAGTGCCCAAATGAACCCAAAGCCCATTTGCATGATCATCTGGGCGGAACGCTGTCAATGTTTTTTGCAAGGTTCTGTACATGCATGATGGAGCAGCATTGTGGTAGCAGGAGGACAGATAGTGTGTCTATCTCTCCGTCCGTCCGCCTGTCCATCCGTTCGTCTGTCTTGTTTCGTATGTCTATTTGTCTTCTGTGTGTCTATCTGTGTGTCTCTCTGTCCATCCCTCCGTCCGTCCATTTGTCTGTCCGCTGTCTGTTTGTGTGTCTATTTGTTTGTCTGTTTGTTTGTTTGCCTGTCGGTCTGTCCGTCTGTCTATGTGTCCATCTGTCTACCTGTCTGTCCGTCTCTCAGGGTGTCTGTCGGACTGTCTGCATGCCTCTCTGTGTCTATCTGTCTGTTTGTCTGCTTGCCTGTCCGTTTGTCTGTCTCTCCGTAGCCAAAAAATATTTGGTACCATGAATGCCACCCAACGCAACGCAAGCACAAGCGTTGGCCTTTCTTGCCCTTCGTGGAACCTATGCACCACAATGAATTGAAGCGGGTAAATTTGCCAACTTTTTAAAATTTTGGGCACTGCAGTGCTCAAAAGTAGTGAAAGTCAAATTTTAGCCCATACTGGGTACATGAATGTGAGAGTTCCGTTTCAATACATCGTACAAGCGCCTATGAGAACAACAACAACACGTTACGACCCGATTGACAAGAGGGGGGCAAGCGTGGAGTAACTTTGTGCAATGTGGATTCACCTATAGAGACAACTAGACACACACTTTCAATGACCCCCCTAAAAAGTACAATCAGAAGGTTTGGGCACTGCAGTGCCCAAAAATTTCAAATGCTAAGATTCCAAGCCCTGAAGCGGGGGTGTATATGTGCAGCTCTAAGAGCAACAAAAGGCTAGGTTGTTGGTCCCCACGACGAAAACACAGGTGTAGTTGGCCGGAAAATGGGTATGCTTTTTTTGGGTGTAAAAACTCGGCGTTGACATCGCCAAAAATCGTGGCTTTTAGCGACGAAGTCTACGTGTGTAAAGGGCCGCCTAAGTGTTGTTGTTGTTGCTGTACTGCATCCCACTCTACCTCTGCTCGGCTCTGCTCTTCAACTGACGCCGTGCTTTGCTCATCCCTCTGAGCCACCGCTCGCTACATCTGCTGCCGTACCGCATCACGCTCTTCTTCCTCTCGGCGTTGCTCCTCAAGTGACGCCAGCCTCTCAGCATCGCTTGCTGCAACTGCCGTTGTACCACATCAGTTGATGCTTCCGATCGGTGCTACCCCCCAAATTACGATGTGTACTGTTGATCCCTCTCAACCATCGCTTGCCGCAGCTACTCTTGTACCGCATCACGCTCCGCTTCCGTTCGGCGCGGCTCTTCAAGTGACGTTGCGTGTTGCTGATCCCTCCCGGCCATCGCTTGCTGCAGCTGCTGATGTACCGCATCACCTCAGTCCGCCCAAACAAGAAAAACAACGACTAGAACAACAACAACTCTTTCATGAGGGTAAAAGACCCTATACACACAAAGGGCAGACATGGCACGAAAGGGCGTCAGGGGAAACAATTGTCTACCATGTGAGCCAGACAGTGGTGGTACCGGACCGTGGGCCTATGCGCGCCCGGCTTCTGAGCGCAGTGCTTCGCCGACTCGTCGAGGTGGTCTAGTCAAGGCCGCATTGCGCGCAGCGGGCCATCACTATGTGCATATCCACCACTTGCAGTACGGCAGCGGGCGGGCACTCCGCCCAGGGCCTGGGTGCCACGGAACTGGCCGGGGTTGCACACCCCTCGTGGTCTTTGCGGGCCAGCAGCCGCCTTTGCTGCCGCCGCCAGCTTGGCCGCCCGCAATAGGGCTATTGTGGAGCGTCGCTTGGGGCGCACACTGTGGGGCTAGCGAGCGGCGTGCCACCCCCACGGGGTCTGCATCGTCAGAGGAGCTCGGTACAATGGGCTCGGATACGCGGGCTCCCGAGTGCACATGGGGCCCTTCGCCCGCATTGTTCCCAACGCCAACATTAGCGGGGTTTCGGTGTTGATGCGGGCTGGGCAGGCGGGTGGTCAGGTGACTAGGCGGGGCCTTGCGGCCCGAGGATAGGCAGCGCCCACGGCTAGTATGCATGCACGGGGGCGATGTGCACGCCAAATGCCGGGGTGCGCCATCGGAAGTCGTCGGGTAAGTGGAACTCCCGACCAGGCGGCGGGTTGATGTACCTGATGGCCTCGCCTCGTCAGCCCATCGCCCAGCAGAGGCGATGCTGCAGAGGGCCACACCGAAGGCTCGCATGGCTGCTGCTCCACCCCGCTGCGAAGCATGCTAGCTCACAAGATCCGACCCCGTGGCAGTGCCAACTGTAGGTCGAACGAGGCAACCACAAGCGGCACCAATGCGGGGCGGTCCATGGCAGAAGGGTGGGCCGCCATGGCCGCCCTCCATGCTTCAAGCCACGCCTCAAACTGGATGGTGTGCCAGTCGTCCGCCCTCTTGTCATCGAAGAACCCCAGGCGGCATCGCTCCCACAGGTCCCCCGGTCCTAGATTGGAACCTTCACCAACGCGAGGGAGCGCCGCAAAGGAGAAGACGGCGAGCCCGAGTGTAAACTAGTCCACCGTGGTTTGCACGGTTCGCGCCATGAGCCGCGTGGCAATGAGCTCAGCCCACACTCCCGTCAGCCTAGGGGCTGCAGTGATTGTTGCTGCTCCTTCTGCCATGAGGCAGTGCACTGGCTGAACCATCGTGGGGATGAGGCCGAGCTTTTCTGCGAGGTGCACGGCGGATATGACGCCCCGGAGGGTGCTCGCCTGTTGACCCATGGCGGCGCGCCGCAAGAGGTACTTTATGAGGGCGTCGCCGCAAGTGACCTCGGGAAAGTGTGCGGCAGACCTGCCGATGTCACAAAGGGTGCTGGTCCAACCAATGATGGTGCTTTCAGCCTAGCGTCAGACTGCTAGGGATAGTGGCTCCTCTTAGGGGTTTTCTCAGCAGAGGTCGAACACTACGCATCCAGCCCACCTTAAGGCCAAAGCGCCGCCCCCTTCGAGGTCTGCATCTGGCCCGTTCCAAGGGGGCTCGCGGCCCGGGTCTGCCCCGTGAAGGGCCTCAGCATTGTCTTGCCGGCGCCAGAGCCGGTCCTGCGGGAAAGGGGGTCCGCTGGTGAGGCTGGGGGGCGGATAGGTGGGGCTGCCCCGCCGCTGACGCCACAAGACACGCCCCCCCCACCGCCTAGTGGTTGCGGCCACACCAAAAGCCAGATATGGCGCTGGGGTAGTGGCATCGTAGGTGCCGCCCGTGCTGTGGGCATGCAGAGGCTCTGCCAACCGTGCGCACCGAAACCGCCTTGGTAAGACCCTGCAACAGACGAGGCCCGCTTCGACGTGGGATTGGCGCAGTCCATATAGGCCAATGCGCGTGCATGCCGCACCACAAGCACGCCCCTGGCGGGCTAGGCGGGGGCGCTGGGGGCGAGGGGACCTGCTGGTGGTGGTGGAATTGCCAAGGCTGCGGTCAGGCGCACCACGCCTGGGGAGGGTTGTCCCGGTGCTGAATCAGGAGGGTATACTGGGGCGGGCTGGCAATCATGGTACAAGATGCGCCACACCGCCTCTGCTAGGGATGCGCCCGCCGCCATGTTGTCGTCAGCCCGCAAGTACAGGCTCAGCGGCTAGACGGAATCAGCGTGCCATGCCCATAGTTGTGCCTCCGTCGATCTTGGCGAGCCGGCCCTGGGACAGGGGCAAAATCTTGGGGAGCGGCACCTCCCAGATGCGGGTATCCAAACGCTGGGTTTCCGCCTCCTATGGGGACTCTTGCTGCGACTCAGGCTAGGGTTGGGGCTAGGGTTGGGCGGTGCCAGCCGGCGCGGCCCCTTTTGGTTGACCACCCACTGAGCACGTGGCGGTTGCCTCCACATCAAGTGGTAGTGCGGGGCATTTTTCAAAAAGCACCATATAAATGAGCATGATGGGGGTGTCAAGTCGCCCCCTCCCGCCGCCAACTCAACTGCCGTGTCGACGCCTTGAACAGAGAGTCCATCGTGCATGAGCCTCTCTCATACCTAGCAGCAAGGATACCCGCGTGCTCCGGCCCGAACAACCAATACACCAAGGGGCCTGCCGTATCGCGCCAGCGCTCCCATCTTTGATATTATGGGAGTGTGAAGCAGCGACACAAGGTGCATGCCAAAGGACAGCCTGAGTTTCGCCACCCCCCCCTCAAAACCTAAGTTTTTATGGAAGATATTGATTGCGGCACGCTGGCTTCTGCCGTGGCATTCCCTTCCCCTGCCGAGCTGAGGGCACGGGCGCTGGTGATGGGGGGGGGGGGTGGTTGGAGAGGGAGGCCTTTAGTGGCTGCGCGGGCAACCGCGCGAACACCAAATCCGTCGAGATGCGGCAGAACACCTCCACCAGTATGGGGGTACACGGGAATGTCGCCCCGCTCCCATTCGACCGTGTTGAAAGCGATGCGGGACCACTTAGGGCGTTGAATGCCTTCGGGCATTGCTAACCACACAACAAGGCGTCACTGCGGGTGACCCTCACACAAATAACATCAACTTGATGAGTCGCCCTCCGGCTCACGCCCTCGCCCTACCTACCCCCGCTATGGGATACAGATGCGTGTGCACGACCGACGCTGTCAAGACAAAGCAGAAGTGCAAACCAAAAGTCACAGATAAAAGCTCTTCAGTGACATGTCATAGGCGCCTTTCGCTGTAGCAAACGTGATGGCAGAAGGGGCAATCATGTTCGCCACATCTGAAGTCCTATCGACTATCAAACTGGCAATGCAACAGAGACATATGACATCATACAGCAGAAAACCCCCGCCCCCGGTGGACTCCCCAGTCCACCCGTGGAAAAGATGAAAGGGAGCGCAAGAGGCCCTATAGTGCTTGTAGGTCGTGGGACCAATCAGCGCAAAAGGATGAACAGCGCGCAGTGTGTGGTATATGCCACGAACCATAGAGGGCACGGTCCCATGTGGCAAACGTGGAGAGCCATGTCAGTAGATCTTGGACCGTGTCTGCCACCGACTGGGGCAGCCGGAGACATAGAAAAGTGACCCACCGGACGGACATATCCACATCCCAGGGGGTTCGCGCCAGTACACGGTGCACAGCCGCAGACATGGACGCGAGCATAGCCATTACCGGGTAGCCAGAAAGTACAGCAAGCTGCATCCGGGCGGCACAGGACAGCAAAAAGGACCCCCAGGAATGGATGAATGGCATGGTATTTGAGAGGGTAGAGAGGAATACATTGGTGGTCCAACGGGCAGTGGTAGCCCAATGGCTCTGCAGAGGCGCACCAAAACGCAAGCGCCAGAAGTGATCTAAAGCATTTGGATGCGCGTGAGCAACAGTGCAGCCGGGGATATGTAAATGGAAACACCCATGCACCGCACACTGCACCCCATGCAAGCCCCATGACAAATGAGTGACGGATCTTTGTCCCGGCAAGGGCACAGAACCTTAAGGCCCCAATTACCTTCTACAGTCTGGCATACAGTGTGCATTGCAGTGCGGGCTGCAGGCCCCTTTGCTGCAACCATCAAGTAAGCACGAAACTGGTGAAGGGCAACAGACACACTTGTAGGCAGCTGCCACTGCAGGACAACATCACCAGAAAGTGACATAGCGCCCATCTGCCGAAGGAGGGAAACTAGTTTCTTACACATCCAGACACAGTGCAAGTCCACTGACTGTGCACTAAAGGAACCCCCCATAGGAATGGCCCCACCGCGCCGCCATAGTTCACCGGCAGCCAAGACCACGTTGTCGCGAAGTTCGTCCATGGGCATAATTTGAAAAGTGCCCTTCTTAGCAGGACCAGCCCTGTCAAGTTGGCCGCTTTCTTTGTGGACACTCCAGCCCAGCGTGGTTGCCCGCCAGCGACGACGGGCTTTTAACCAAGCAGCGGCTTCGCTCATATGTTGGACGACAAGGGCGGGGGGGATGTGATTAAACTGATCCTTACAATCAGCTTCCCCGATGCGTTCTGGTGACCAGGAGCCTAAACGTTTGACCCAGGCCCCCATGTCATTTAAGCCGAGGACCAAGAAGGCGCAAGGCAGCTCTGCAACTAATGTGCGTAGGAAACACGTGTAGGCGCGCGCAGCAACACGAAGCCGGGATCGAGACACAATGGGGGAGGAAGCGGCAGCTATGGGACGCCACAGAATTTCAACCTTGGTGCGCGACTTTGCCCTGCCGATAAGGTAAAGCAGGGCTAGTCGGGCCTGCTTGTTGACAGGCCATCGGCAGGCGCTGGCGGAATCCAGTAACGTGTGCAGAATGTCCTGGTGTGACGTATTTTCCCGTGAATACTCTTGGTTGGAGAGGAATGGTTGGAGGGCGTCCCAGGCCCATGCACGGCAAAAGCCCCACAACAATCCGGGACCCTTGTCAACAACCCGCACAACAGCATGCTGGGACAGATCACGTGCAACTTGTTGCACATGACGGCGTAGGGAACTGTCTTCAAGGAACAACGAGGGGGGAAGGACAGAGGCAAGGAACGTATCGGGGAGGGGGCGTACATGCAGGGCTGTTGCCGGCGTCTTGAGGCTGGAGACAGTTGCTTGGTGTGACTTACGGCCTGTGCAAGGGAGGGGATCAGTGCTGCGAAGGATACCATCTTCGTGTGGAACACTAACTGGAATCAAGCAAAAGTGGCCGTCCAGGATTTGAACTGTCCCCGCTCGTTCCCAAACAGAAAGTGCAGAGGCAGCACAGGTGCATGGGGGACGACCAAGCAGGGTAGCAGATTTATTGCTGTGGGCTTTGAAGGCCCGCCGAATATTAAGGGGGACGATGCGAACCAAGACAACCCGAGCTCGAACCGCCTGTCGTTGTGCACGCGAAACCGGCATAGACCCAACCAGCCTATTAATACAACGAGTAATGGCAGGCGTCGGGTTACCAGTCAGGTAGGGAACACGGACGGCTGCATTGTGCACCAAAGGGATCTGAAATTGTGAAGCTACGGCTTGAAGTTCCCGGGTAATAGTAGCCTTGCGAGCAAAGTCCCGGTCATGGGATGCAGTTTGTAGTTGGCGAGTGAGAGTGTGTATGCGTTTGGTAGGCAGAATTCGCTGGGACTGCAAGGGCACAATCATTGACGGCCCAACGACGGAGTTTAAACCACGAATCTCTTTCGAGAAAACATGCAAGCACGTCATCGGTGGTAAATTGAAGCGGTACGGGTGTCCATTCTGCCAGACCAGTGACTCTCAACAGGTCGTCAAACGATGAGTCCTCTGCACAGGCAGAGGCCGTAGTGTCATGTTTTCGTAAACGCTGCAGGAGGGGAAGGGTGGTTTTCCCGACGTAAATGCAGAGCATATGTACATGGATCATAGTGTGTATGAGGGTTCCAGGTAGGGGGGTGGACAGGAGCCATACATGCAGGTGTGAAGAGCCGCGAAGCAACTGCAAAACCGGGTGTGATTGGTATGGGAGGTGTTGGACTCGTGCCTGCACCAGTGCCGCCCAGGCACCCCGATTACTGGAGCCAAGAGCAGTCCTGATACCCTAGGTATACAATCGCAGGAGTTGCGGGCTATGGCAGGACGGGGTCCACAACGATGACCGACCCGAACGGTGGGGGCAGAAAAAGCAGTGGAGCCGCAATAACTGTGTGTAGTCCAAGGATTGGGCAGCATGTGCTAACCCATAGAGACCCCACTGACAGCTATGGAGTTCCGATGACGCATGCAGCATCATGTTCTTGGGGGGAGGGGAATCATCGGACAGGGGATGCAAGAACCATGTGTGTGTTCCAGGGGGCGCAGTGAACTCCGGTGCATCAATGGAAACGGCCACATAGTGCTGTGACTCATGTGGGACGTGGCGCAGGTCACACCACGTGGACTGGAAAGGAAAATTGACAGTGTGGTAAAGAGCAGTTGCATGGAACCAAACTTTTACCGCTTGCATAACACAGAGAACGAAGCGCGCTGCAAAGGCGGGGGGGAAAGGAACAGGCGGTGGTTCAGGCTCGGAAGCAGCAACAATCCATAAAGGGGTTTGCTGCAACATAGCACGTTGTGCCAGCATGGTGCCTTGTGCAGCATCAAATAAGTGTGTGTCCTTGGACACGGCGGAAGCAAAGAGGAAAAGGCGCAGTTGGCTGGATGTTAAACCAAACGCAGACTGCATGGCCCTAGGTGGGCGGTGGGGTATGCAGAGTGGGCGATAAGCAAAATCACATAAACGCGGGGCTAGGGAAGCGGCCTCCAAAATGTGAGTTGCAAACGCCAGCTTCAGCTTTAATTTAGCAGGGACAAGCTGTGTAGCCATCAAAGGATCACCGCCAACATCACAATCATCAGGATCAGGGGAATCAGAATCACGGTGCAACGGCTCCGATACGGGAACAAGGGAAACGGGAAGGGACTCATGGTGATGTGAACTGATCACCTGCGATGTCTGTGACACAAACAAATTTACTTTGGGGGCCGGGGGCCCAAGGCCGTTGGGGGCATCGCCGCACCGGGCAAGACAGTAGTGAGCCCGGATTTAAGAGTATGCGCGGTAGTGCCAGAAGTGCGCAGCGCACGAACAGAACTATTCATCTCCGAACCGCACCACTCCCTGACCGAGGCAGCCAAGCGGTCCCACTTCGTTTCGTCCCATTGGGCAATCACCGCCTCGAGGATCTCGTCATGCTACGCTTCATGAGCCGCAGCGGGCGGCATGGGATCGATGCGTAGCCACCATTTGTCGGAGGCCGATGTATTTCTCTTGGCTTTGGAGGGAGTGGTAGGGGGGTCACCGTTAGGGGCACGCCGCTTTCCAGCAATAGGAGCAGGTGGGAGGACTTCGTCATCTTGTGAAAAATTGTGAGGCTCGGCGAGAGAACCCGAACCAGAGTTGGAAGCCGAGGAATTGGAAGCAGAATTGGGAGCAGAATTGGAGGCAGCAGGGGGCGGCATCCGGTCCAGGAGCTCGTCAAAGGAACGCTTATGCGAAGGCCACGTAGCGCTGAGAAAGTCCTCAAAGGTCTTATTTGTAGACTGCTGGTCTGCGACATGGTCTTTGAAATCCACAATGTGACGCTCATACCTTTGGATATGCTGCTCGAGGGACAGTTTCAGATTGGCATGGCTGGCGATATGAGAATGCTTCCAGGAGGCAAACTCTCTCATCTTGCTATCGAGTGCATTGACCTGGGTTTTCAGGGCTTGCACTTCATCAATACCTTTACGGACAGAAGCCATTTCCAGCTTCAGTCTTTGGACGATTTGGACTGCTCAGATGACAGCTCACTAACGGTAGAGGGAACGCGGCGAAGGCAGTCTGCGTAGCGGTGTCCGCGTACACCGCACCACAAGCAGACGCCGAAGGAATCCTGGCCACCAGGTGGCAGGTGAACTGGAGCGCCATCTTGATCACCCCCACCCCCACCACCACCTCCCACCACACCCCACCCCCACCTCCCCACCCCCACCCCCCCACCTCCGGCGGGTCCCTAGGGGGGGGGGGGCGGGGATCCACTAGTTGCCCATCTCAGCCTGGCATCCCTGAGCTGCGCAGCTGTGCGCCCTCACCCCTGAGTCTTTTGGGGGGGGGGGGCTATGGTGCGCGCGTTGCACGCGCGCACTCGCGCACTACCGGCGCACCTGGCGTGGCGCGCTCCGGTGTGGACGACCGATCGTGCACCGGCTTGCCCACGTGCGCGCCCGCGGCGGGCGGTCTGCGGCCTCATAGTCTCACAGTGGCAGCGGCCGCACTGATGGCCACGCCATCGCCGGCGGCGTAGCCTCCTGCCGGTGCCGGCTAGGCCGGCTGCACCCACGTGCGTAGGGCCCGGGCCGCCCCCATGTGGTGCCCCTCATGGGCCCGCTTGCAGCAGTCCGCCGCGCCCCGCTGCCTGCATGATGGGCACGGCGGCACCTGGTGCCGGGCGCAAAGCGTTGCCCGCGGCTGCGCCCCGGCACTGCGTCGCTAGGCCCCGCGCCTCCTCTGCAGCGGTCCCACACCACCTGCCCACGCATTAGGCGCTTGTGTGGGCATAGCTGCGCCGCGCCCGGGCTAGCCAGCGGGAAATGGTCTAGCAATAAGTAGTCCCGCCGGCCCCTCCCCGGGCGCGCTAGGCGCCGCGTCCGGAGCGCCCGGTAGTGGTCCTCCAGCTTGCGCACCTAAAAGAGCACTGCCGCTGGGCATGCGAAGCATGGGAGCTCCGTGCACCCTACACATCAGAGTCACCCAAGTGGAAGGAGGGACTTCGCCATCCACACCTCCTTTCCCTGTATACTGTTAATGAGGGCATCTGGCTTTTATTGTATTGGATGGTCTTACGTCAGGGTGTGTACTATTAACAAGGGCTGGTGACTGTTAACATCCTAGCCGCTCTTGCAACGAGAGGGTTAGGGTTCTTGCGATGGGAGGTTTAGCGGGGCACTATTAACGAGGGGATCTAGCTTTATTGTTCCGGACAATCCTGGGTCGGGGAGGGGCTTGTGGGTTCGGGTTAGGGGTCACGCAATCCCTGTCCCTGGAACTCCCCCCCACGGCGACCCAGCATGACGGAAGGACTGAGCTGTTAACGAAGGCATCTGGCTTTTATTGTCCTGCACGCTCTTGTACTATTAACGAGGGAGACCCATGTGCCGATGCTTTTCGTGGTAGGACATAAGAGAGAGGGTCTATGCTTACGTCTTTCCCACTGATGTCCACGGAGTCAAAATCTCTCGGCTGCCTTGTCTAAGTCATCTCATTTCAGGCTTTGGCATGTGCTGTAGGCGTAGTAGGCGGCTGACATCCATAGGCTATTCATCTATGAGCAGCAAGCCTTCGAACTTGGGTCTCGGTCGTTACGGTGGTGACGGTGTGGCTGGTATGTGCGGGGAGCGTGCATGGCTTGAATGCATGCGTGTTGGGCTGTGTGTTGTCCGCGGCCTTTGGAAGTGACTTGTATCCGCCGGGGAGGAGCGTTTGGGCAGGCGCACTGGTGTATGTACCTTGTGATGGCCCCCGGCACAAGAGTGTTGTACCCCTCATTGCATGAGTGTCCATCCTGCAAATGCGGGCAGGCCATGCGTGACACACATCACAGAGAGGGGTTGCCTCTCAATGTAGCCTGCCTTGTGGTGTTCTTTGCTACAGCATTCATGCGTTGACCTCCGTAGTCGTTTGCACGTGCAGCAGGGTGGATGTTGATGCGCAAAGCAGGTGCCCGGCATCACAAGCACACAAACAGCTGGCGGATGGGCTGGCGGTGTGAGGTGTTTCCGACGCCGAAGTACTTGGTATCGCGCCCGTGTGAATTTGTTGTTTGCATTGATAGTAAAGAACTTAGAGGCAAAGGAGCCCCCCCCCCCCTAGCCGTTTTTTGATCAGGAAGGCATCAGACCCGTGTTCATTGCCCCCGACAGTGCCCTCTGTATGCACACTTCCTCCACTTCCGCCGCATTCCTTGTGTGTCGGTATACGTAGGGTCTTGGCTTGTGTATGTGTCTATACGTTCTGTCGGACCATGTCATTGCATGGTACGTGGCCAGCTGGCTGAGTTGATGGATCATTTGGCCCCGAGAGGGACCAAATAATTGCCACAAGTGATGACTTTCACTAGATGCAAACTGCCTAACTTCACCATTTTTTGCATGGTGCAAAGCGCCAAGTGAAGGATGTATGCTTTTTCCTGCAGAAGGAGGGTGGACGCCGGAATTCTGCTTGTGGTACCGCTGGAAATGTGCGCTCGATCGCTTCCTCAAAATCCGAGGCTGACTTTATGAAAGTCACAGCACCCGGCTCATCAGCCTAGGTCAACAACCGCAGCCGAGACAGCATGTCAACCAAAAAGGGAAGATCCCAAGGCTAGGGTTTGGCAATGGTGTTGTGCAGTGCCAAGGCACTTGCGTGCAGAACAAGGGGGAGGGGATCCATCAACTGTTGGTAGCGATATCCTCTATGATGAATTTGTGTGGCCTTTGGGAAGACCTATGGCGCATGTGCGCCATGTAGCTTTGTGGCGACCAGAATACTGACGTATAGCGCATGAACTGCCTGCACGAACTCTAGATGGTATTCCTCTACTTATCATTGACCGGCAGGGGCAGTTCAGGCGCTAAGCCACATAATTTCAAGCATGGGGGCCATTGACTGGAGGGGCCCAAACCCGGAGTTTGCGCGGCCATGTCGTCTACACAGAGTGTCCTTGACACCCTCCCAGCCCAGGCACTCCCAAAAAATGTGTCCTTCAATATATGCCTCCAGGCCACAAAAGGGACACAACAAAGAGGGACGCATCCCGCGCTGATGTGCAGGCAGCCCTGACCAAATGCCTCCCGCCAGCGTTGTGCGCAGCAGGGCACGTTCCGATTCCGAGGGAAATTGTTGCACACAAGGCGGGGTGAGCCTCTTGTTGGTGCCGTCATGGTTTTGGATTCAAAAAAACATGAGATCCTTCGGTTGTCGTGGCACAATCTCAGCAGCATGCAATCCTATGGCACTTATCATTGTGGAAACAATTTTGCACCGTTTGTCGAAGTCTCCCTGCGTGCCGTTCCAAAGGCCGTTCCACAATGTGATGCGCTACAAGATGAGGGGGCCTGACTTGGGATCTCTGGAGGTCCGAAACCTGGCTCTGAGTGACTTGAACTTCCACAACGATAAGACAAGTCTCGTCCCCCATCTGTAGGGGGTCAATGCTGCCCTGTGGGACTCTGAAATTGACTAATTTGAGAGGGCTTGTGTCCGTAAGCCATTCCTTGGTGCGGTCTAGCAACCGCCGAGAGTCCGGCTGGTTTCGTCACGTTGAATGTATCAAAGGCATACCCTAGTGCGGTCAAAATAAAAGAGAGAGCTTCTGCAGGCTGACCCCCCGGTGGGAGGCGGTCTGCTGAGATTTTGGTGGCTTGCAATTGGACGTCCATGACGCTTTTGCCACATGCTAGTTTGCAAATGGATTAGAATAACGCTCAAGGGACATCCCTAAAGGATGCCATTTCGTTGCTTGACCAAATGAATACATGCAAGACATAGTTTTGAAGCGGCACGTGAGTCAAGAAGACATCCGTGATAGTGCTTTGTGCATCATTGTATTCATTCCTTCTTCAAGTGCAAGACTAGCACTATTTGTCGGGGGATAGGGTCAAGACATTTGACGTAATCCAGCCCCGAAACCCATTCGCACGGTGCGCATGATGTGACTCAGTTCAATGAGCAAGGATATTAACCCCCCGGCATATGTGGCTCCTCTCTTCGTTCCGAAGCGGTAGGCGTGAAGATGTATCCAGGTTTCCTGCCATATCATACATTCCTCTAACCTAACTCCCGCCCATGCCTGTATATTTGTGATGACACAAAAAGGGGTCTTTGTTGCATGGGCAACATGCCCTCGTCTTTGGGAATGAGAGGGATGAAGCCTTGGGCGAGGATACGAGGCCAGTGGCCCATTTTTTCAATATACGTCAGCAGATCAGCTAGCCACTCAAGCAAAATGTCCAGCAGTGACAAGATGTTAGTCACACACAACCTATCAAGACCAATGGATGTGCGCGGTCCCATGTGGTTGAACAGTTTCCACGGTCACAGCCTTGTCAAGGGCGCTGCATCTCCCCTCCCCCGCCCCCCCCGAAAATTGCCTGTAGTTGGATATAAAGACTTTTGGTCTGGCTCTGCTTTGTCCGCATAGTTGCGTGTGAGCTTGTCCCATGCACCTTGCACTATGCTATCCATGCGCGGGATGTTGGACGCGGGCTCCACTGTGTCTCGGTCCTTGAGCATCAACAGTGGCGCTTGGCTCTGGTCCCGAATGCATTTATATATGTATCCTTGGGCGAGTCGTACCACGCTGTGCCCATTTTTTGCTTCCATTTGCCGATTCTCTCACGACACTGACCCAGCATATCTCTGTCCTAAGGATTGCACGATGTCATATAACATCATAATGTCTTTCAAGCTGCGCACAGGACAAGGCACTTCACGCTAAAGGTCCGGTGCCAGTTGGTGAAAATCGTGCAAGAACAAGTCGTTTCTCACCTCGTGTCCCAATTTCTTCATTTCTCTGCGGGCTGTATCCCACGATCTGATCACTTCGGTTGGCACTGCCCCCACTTTGTGCAAAACCGTTTTAGTGCGCTTTTGGCAATCTCCCCCCCGCCCTCTAGCGGTCTTTCACCCCAACGTATGACGGACTGTATTTTGGACAACAGCCTAGTGCGGGGGTTGCCCTGCTTGGTGGTATGTGTTGGTCTGATGGTTGTCATTTTGAGCATGTTGTCCGTGCCTCGTCCCCTACCCGTTGTTGACGGGGCATATGGTAGCGTGCATTGCTGTCCGGGCCGCAAGCTCGGACTGCTTAGCGCCAGTCCTACTTCCTCGGCAACCTAGGTCCAGTGGCTCCATAGGTCGGCCACTGGGGAGTGCTCTTCCGCCGCTTGGTTCCATTTGGCTGTGTGTGATTGTATCAGTTCCTGGCAAAGGGCCAAGGTGTCCTCATCCATGCAGGGCAAAAGGTTAAAGAGCTCCAACTTGCAGAGTTTCACCACCTCCTAAAGGGCTGCTTGAAGGTCCAAATGAACTCGGTCTCTGATTGCACGCACCCCATGTGTGTTGCATCCACAAACATTGTATTGATGTGTGTTTGTGTGGACCCCTGTACATATTTGCTGACACACGATGTGCCCTACATGCGTGCAAATGCTGCGTTTGTATCCACCAGCCACCCGTCCACAAGGGCTACTAGAGGGGCCATGGCAATCTTTTGGGGGCTGTCCAGACCGAAGTTGGTGCTTGTCAGGATAATATGGGGAGCATTTCCCATTGTGCTTGAATGGCATATGACAACTCTACATAAAGTGCCGACTTACCAGCGATGCCGTACACCACTTGCACGTTTATGCATGGACCCCCCCCCCCAAGACAGGCCATTACGTGTAACCACCGTCCAGGGCACCACAATTTTTGCTGCACTAGGTCTGCGGCGCGGGCTATCCATGTATCCCTTGCGGACCAGCAGCTCCAACCTCCCCTGGGCAGCACCCCATATCCCTCCCGTGGGAGAGTCCAACGGATGCCCCTAGAGGCATTGCCATTCACGCTTAGCGGCCTGGGTGTGCATGCACTGCTGCCCTGAAGCTGTAAGGCGGGTTTCTCGAAGCCCTACCATGTTTGCGGGGTACCTGAAAGGTGCATCATAATGGGCATGCAATCAAGTGCACGTCGCATTAATCACCACTAGTCCCCCACTGCATGGCGGTCCTAGGTTGGGGGAAATGTCCCCGCAGAGCAATATGCTTACAACAAGTTCGAGTTCTCGCCCGGAGCATCCACTTCCATCTCTCTTGTGCGTTCGCACCCTTCCACTGCCAGGAGTGATGCCCTAGGCTCGGCGCGTTTGCACACCGGCAGGGGGAAGTTCCATACAACGTGTTGCCTCCGGTAGCCTCGAATCGTTGGATGGTAGGGTCTGTCCGTCCCAGGTGGCCGGCACGCCCACCAATTCGATATCGCAAAACCGGTCGAACGAGACCACTGCGTTGTAGGTGCCGCATGTTCTTGATTGTGACCACTTTTGGCACAAATACTCAATCCGCTTCCCGTTGGGCTACCTGCTGGTCGCCCGATACCAAACCAAATGAAAGGCCATAGCCCCTCACTCTGCCTGTTGTTCTTGGCGGTTTGTAGGACACACCAAGGCGTGTCGCGATTTCCGCATGTGTCTCTTGTTGCAGTGGGCCACCCTAGACACAGTCACCGAGGCTATCCGGCTTGTCCCCGGCCAATAGACCTGTGAACCAAGGACAGAGGGATTGGTGGAGAACGTTGATGGGCTTGACAGCCTGTTCGGGTTGCTTTACCCTGCACATGTGAGCACGAAGCTCGCCCACTTTGATGTCCTTGCTCAGGTATAGGCGATACTCTACCCCGGCCTGCGCTCCATTGGCTGAACTAGTGGATACGGGAGTGCCATGGTGACCTCCAATCGACCTCCTCTCTTTTCCACAATCATGGGCAGCTAAACAGTGGGTGTGGGTTGCAAAAGGGGTGCAGTTGCTTCCCAGCAGACTTCCTTGGCCCACTTGTTCGCCTTTACTTTGTTGGAACTCTCCCCTCCTTCTCGTAGGACTTTCAGGGTGTGTGTGTGTGTGTGTGTGTGTGTGTGCACGCGGGCATCAGGGCGTCAATTCCAATTCTGCTCAAACTGCAAGGTTCAACTCCTACGGTTCCTAAATTCTCTTCAAACCATGTGTCCGCTGTTTGTAAGCCCTATAGAAAGGGCACCCCACAGGGGTATGACTATGCCATATGACCAAAGCGCCGCCAAAGCACCACGGACCCTGATCTGTCGACCCCACCACGTGGCAACAATACACACATTGCATTGGTGTGTGTGTGTGTGGGTGGCCGGGTGGGTGGGGGGGGGGGGTCGCTCTGACTGTCTATTTTTTTTTCAAGGGGCGCCTTTGCATGCAGTCTTTTGTTGGTACTGACCTGACGAGAATTCTTTGACTCCGCTGCGTCTTTGCTCTTGTGTGTGTTCTGTTGGCGGTGGAATATCAGTCCCACTGCTCACCATGGCTGTTTTCTGTACTGATATTCCCCAAGTCCCCACCACCCAATGGAGGTCTCTGTCAAAACGCTGGGAATGTTGACATAAGAACAGTCGGCTGTGACGTAGTCAAGTGATCTGGGAGGTTGCTGATGGTTGGTGGGGTTCAACCGACGGGGGAGCAGGACAACAACAGTAGACCAACAGTGTTGTGGTTGAACCGATGCCGGTTGTGGGCTGGCCGCTGTCAGCCAACCGACGCCGGTTGGTGGCGATTGGCTGACAGCATTGGCGGGCCACAAGGCACAGCAAACACCGAACATACTAGTGCAAAGAGTCCCCCCGTACGCCCAGTTGCCATCAGCGCCACACATGGCGGTGGGCGCTCCAGTGTAGCCGATGCCACATGTTGGACAACAGGTGCCGCCAAATTGCGTACTGCAGTCGGTGAAGAGGGTGCCCGTGGCGTTCAGGGGTCCGCAGTCAACTGGTTCAACTGCACACAGACACGCACATTGCGGGTCCCATGAATGCAGGGAGGAGGAAGGAAAACACCATAGGGGATGGAGGTGCCGGTGTTATTGGGTTTGGACAGCTGGCGTTAGTGGTCTGTCCACTGAGGAATTGGCCGCAGAACGAGAGGCCCCGCGTGCTGAATTTGAAGAGAGGAGGGGAAGGGGTTGGGGGATGGGGGGTTGGGGAGAAAGCGGGTGGACTGACCCACGGCTCCTCCTATGGGCAGCGCTGAAAGCTCCGAATAAAAAAAGTTGGGCCCAAATTATCTTGCGCCGAAGGCGTGGGAGAAAATTTTTGACCAAAATTGACGCAGGCCGCAAGCAAAAATTGCTGGGCTGGACGACGCATTAGCAGGGGAGGGGGGATCAATGGAAGGAGGGAGGGGGATTCAGGGGGAGACCACTCCCCTCCCTTTTTTGCTGTCGGCATTTGTAAATTTTTTTCTTTGCTGTCGGCGCGTGTAATCTTTTTTTTGCTGTGGGTGCGTGTAATTTTTTTTCATTTACTGTCAGCGTGTGTACGGGAACAAATCGCCACTTCCTGTAATTTTTTTTTCTTTTGTTGTCACGTCGTGTAATTTATTCTCTTTGCTGTCACATGGTGTACTTGAAAACATTACACACGCTGACAACAAAAAAAAAATACGCGATGCGGCGATTGTTTTCCGTACACATGGTGACAGCAGAAAACAAAAATACACGACTTACAACATACACGGGGAGTAGGCTTGAGATTTTGTAACTAAAAGCAAATTCTAACATGTCGAGTTCCTGCAGAGCACACTCAATGAATCGCCACAGAGGGGGCTGGTGCGCTCTCAACAAGCTCACGGTAAAGCACGTTGCACTAGCCCCATATTTCACTTTGCCGAGGAAATTCCCTTGGGTGGTGTTCATTGCCCATCATTGCAAACTGCCTCACAAAGATACACACGTCACAGTCTCAGGTCTGGTAAACACAAAAAAAAACGGAAACAGCATGAGGCCACACAGTTGCCATTGTTGGGAACATTGGCAAACGGGAGCTGTGGTCTTGAGGATTTATTGCGTAACCTCTTGAGCATGGGGGGCACTTCAGTGCAGTTCTAGACACCCTACCCCCGCGGCGTGGGCAGGGGGTCCGGAAAGAGGTGGGTTGGGGGGGGGTCGGTAAAAAAAATTCTATGTTTTGGGTGTATTTTTGAAATCGCCGTTTCATTCTGGGCATTTTGAATATACACAAATGGGGTAAAATCTTCTTTTACCATTCACACAAAATGAAAACAGTGGAGCGTTCCAGCAGAGATATGGGGGTCCAAAGGGGTGTGGTCGAAGGGAGGGGGATGTCAAAAAGATTTTCAGGTTTTGGGGGCATTTTTGAATTCTCTGCTTCCTTCTGAGTGTTTTGAGTATACACCATTGGGGCAAAATCATCTTTCACCATTCACCAAGAGGCTCAACAAAATTGCCGGGCACTGTTGGCGCCCAAATTGCCTGTTCTCCATGGTTGACCACTAGTATGGGTTGGGGGTGCAGAGGGGGTGGGGGCTGGGGTCCGGCCTCACACATAAGCGCCCCCCCCCCCCCCATGCTCTTGAGCTTCACCAGGGCAAACAATGCCGAAACAAAAATTAAAATGCAAAAAACCGCAGACAATATCGCCCCACTGCCTCTGCCCCCAGTCTGTGTTGCCAGGCCCCCAACTTCGGCAGAATTTATTGATGCCCCTGTGGAACTCGGACAGCAATTCCTCCTCATCAGTGTCTTTGGTGCTTCAGATGAGAAATGTGGTCATGTTGACATCCAAGATCCTTGGAACCTTTGTTTCAGCCTTACCAACGAAAACGGCCATCTCAGCACAACACCTTCATTTGCATCCGTGATCATTCACAGTTTTTCTGCTCCGATTCCAACAGCTTCACGTTGGTCGCTATCCAGCAGGTTTCCTCACGGGCATACTTTATACGGGGCATTTGGTAAAATTTGAGTAAGCCGTCTAGTAAAACTGAGAATTAGTAGAATTAGTAGAACCCAACCAAGGAAATTCTACTGAAAAGGAGCAGAAACCATTTACTCAAATACATTATTGGGTGTCCCAAAGCAGAAGGGGGACAAATGGCTGCATGCTGACTAACATTTTCTTTTTCTTGATCACAACTGAGAGAAAAAATTTTTTTTCTGTGAAATGGCTGAGAGAAAAATTGATTCTGTAAACGCAAAACTTAGTCGAAAAAGGTTTTTTTCTTCTTATTTCTGAATGAGAAACAGCGAAAAAGCAACAAAGCTGAGTAAAAAAGCGGTTGAAACGTGTTGGAAGGCCGTGAGGGACAGGGGGTTGTGGAAGATAGGCAACCTGTACAAAAAAACAGCCCGTAAGGACGCTGTTTTTCAGGCGTTCATTGTCAATACCCCCAGACCCCAGCACATTCGCCTGTGCCCCCGATTTTCTGCCTCTTTGCATGGGAGGCTTTCACTGCTGCGGCCACGCAGCCCCCCCTCCCCCACTGTGTGACATTCCGTCCTATGTTGGTTTCTTTACGGGGACCTGGACAGTCACCCGTCCTTCCCTTCGCGCAATGCGTCGGGTTCTCACTACCTGTTGGGCGTACCGGTTGCTGGTCTGTCTCTCCTTTGTTCTGTGGCTGCTTGTTGGCTGATGGGTGTGCACTGTGCCGCTTCTGTGTGAGCGGGGCCCAATACTTGGCGTGCCGTGGGCGCAGTTGCTGCTGTTGGTGCTGCTTTTGGCCGAACTGCCCGTTCTTCTGCTGGCCTGGTGCGCTCCGGCACGGCTGTGCTATGTCTGCCCCCCTCCCCTTATTTGTCCAGGAGCAAGGAAAGACCTCTCTTTCTGAGCATTCCACTCCCCATTTCTGCAAAGCATCTACAATTTCCTCAATTTTCCCCCATGTTTTCCCCAACTCAGCCCATTCTAAAACTGGGGAGCTGGTGACAGTGCGGAAACGGGTGCTTTCAAGCATTGCCCATGTGCGTTTACCCCCCGCCTGGGATGAATGGTGTGCGGTGATTCTTGGTTTAAGACAATCACACATATTCGGAATCCCCACGGCATTCCAAACATCGAGAGTACAGTGGAGTGGGGCTTAGACAGCGGTTGCTTGGACAGGGGGACTGCTGAATCTTGGGCCTGTGCCTGGACTCACATGTTCAATACCTACCCAGGACCAGGTACCCACCAAATGTTGAAGCTGCAGAACAATGATTCTGACGATCCAGTCCCCCTTTCATTTCATGAGAAGCTGCATACACGGACACAAGCTGTGATGCGGTGCAACCACATCCACAGCTGCAAACGCAATCATAGGCGCGTCAAAAAATGGTTCACCCCCACCTAGCCCTACCTGCAACGAGCGCACCTCTGTCAAAATCTGGGCCAGAGGGGTTGCACGAGCTCTGCTCCCTTGCGATCCTCCAAGGGAGAACCGGCCGGAAGTTCCCGCCATGACGCGCTGAGCGCCACGCCACCACAATAACAACCAAAACCACAACCTCCCCCCCCTCACCTCACCTCACCTCAACTTACCCCACCCTTGGCATGGAGACCGGCCCCCTGTCGGCAGGGGGCAATGACACACACAGTGGGCAGCACCTTCCGGAATGATGAGGTCATTGTCGATCTCATCAAAATCGTCCTCGGCCCCTTTGGTCTCCTTCACCCAGTCGTCCAGGCTGCACGTCGTCAGCACGCCCTGGACACACTCCGCATGGAACCGGCCCTTGGGGTTGCCACACAACACCTCTGCCTTCGCCTGCAGTTCGTCAGCGCTGTCGCACTCCGACACCGGGGGCTCGTCCGGCAGCTCCGGGGTTGTCCCAGTGGGACACACGGCCTCCATAAACAGCCGCCGCGAAGGGTCGGTCACTCGCCACGAATCCGCAAAAACCTGCTGGTAACGGCCGCCGTACGGCCCACGCCACCGCGAATCGCGGAATTCGGCGTAGCGGCTGCTGGCGTCCGTGTACACGTCCGCATAGTTGACATCGGGGCTGAAGGCGCCACAGAGCCCTGCGGTGCGGCCACAGCACACTCCCGTGAACTTCACGCTGAGGCTGCGCAGGCTACCGGTCACCATCGAGCCATCGGGAAAGGTGATGGTCCGCCGACGCGGTCCACGCAACGCAATGCCGACACCGCTGGGGATGCTGGCGCCATGACGTGTGATGTTGACCCGGCCCCACAGCGTGTCGATGACGAAGCCGTTGTTCTGGGAGACCCCGGGCTGGCTGACGGGTTGGTGGCAGGCGTGAACGCGGAAGGATCCACAGACCGCCAACACGTACTCGCCCTGCCCCATCGGATGGCTGTGTCTGCCCACAAAGGTTCGCACGTGTGGGTCGCCGAATGAGCTGCAGACGATGCTCTTGCGCCGGTTGCAACCTGGTGATGTAGGAGTGTTGTGCTGACCATGTCGGGCTGCATGTGATCCCATGGGGATCCATGGGCCACTGGGTCTGCATCGTTGACGAATGTCAAGGGTGCTTCAGGGTTGTGGTGGGATGCTGACGGTGTTAGGAGCGGTGGAGGAATGTTGAGGGTGTCTCAGAGCTATTGTGGAACGTTGACGGGGGTTGAGAGCTGTTGTGGATTGTTGAATGTGTTGGGGAGCTATGGAGGAATGTTGCGGGTGTTTGAGCGTTGTTCTGGAATGTTGCGGGTGTTTGAGAGTTGTTGGGGAATGTTGAGGGTGTTTTCAGAGCCGTTGTGGAATGTTGAGGATGTTTGAGAGCTGTTGTGGGATGCTGAGGGTGTTCCCCCCAAGAAATAATATCAAGCATACAAAAGCCTCTTGGAAACAACAACAAGCATCCAGAAGCCTCCAAAAAAAATAGCAAACATTCAAAACCTACAGGAAATAACAACAAACATTCAAAAACCTCCAAGAAACAATGGCAAGCATCTGGAAGCTTCCAAAAAATCATAGCAAGCACCCAAAAGCCTCGGCCAAATAATAGCAAGCTTCTAGAAGCCTCCAGGAAATGATAGGAAGCATCTAGAAGCCTCCAGTAAACGTCAGCAAGCATCCTGGAAGCCTCCAAGAAATAACAGCAAGCATCCAAAAGCCTCAAAATGTCAAATAAACACAAACAAATTTCAGTAGCTTTCGTGGGCTCCCCCCTGACCCGCCCCCTTGGGGTCCAAAGCCCCATCCCCCCAATTCTCCCCATTCTCCTCGTGTACAACTAGGGGCAGGTCGGGGGGGGGGGGGGGGTTGGTCCCAACAGAGGCCGCTGACTCCAACTGGATATTTCTTGACCCAAGTTGTGGTTGAAAATTGAGTCTGGGTGGTTGGGTTGGTGGGTGGGTGGGTGAGTGGCCATCAGAAGCCACATGGGACAATGTGGGTGCTTGTGTGGGGTCAGGTGGTTGGGATGCAAGGCACCTACTCTCGTGTCAACTGCCCCTCATTCCCTTGTTCCATGTCGTTTGTTGGTGCCTCGGGGCTCCCTCACCCCCCACTCCAGTCACCCTACTCCCCGCCACACGTGATGTGCCTAATGAGCAATATTATCCCAACAAATGTTGACTGTGTATCCACGAGCATCAGTGTGTGGCATATTGCTGCAGCTATCATCTCGATCAAAGCCCCCCCTCCTCAAAGGCAGGCATTGTGCTCCTTATACAAACTTCTATCTCCCCGCATATGCCAACACCCCAGGTTCACATCCCTGGGAGGCTCCTTTCTGCGTGGGTGTGTCACGTGGGGGTTTGCAGCTTCAAGAATCCAGTTGGCCTAGCGCAAGCACGGCGCAATACTTTTGTATTAGTAATCCCAACTATAACCCCAGATTTACCCTCTGCCACACAAGCCCGCCAAGTAGACCATAGTGGATTGCAAATCTTCCCTGCAAAGCACGTTGCATAAGGCGAAATATGTGAATTCAATGGCAACACATGTCACTTGTTAAGCTGGCAATGCACGTCGACCCACCCATGCCCTGTGTCACGGTATGCTCTTACTGTGGCCCACATACGCCGCTGGACAGACTTGCCTATGAATGTTTCCTTGAACCCCTTACAAGAGAATGAGCCATCATTCTCGGTGACTTTAAGACTGTTACCCATGCTTCCCACACCATAGCCATAAGTCCCAACCTATGGCCCTGGCTGGTGACAAAGGAGAGATTTGGTGCTTTATCCGACCTCCTCTTACCTCACTTTACCACCACGCCGTACACACAAGTACGTCGGTATGGTGGGACAAATAGCTACCTTGATAGAGCATATGGTACTAGGACGTTCTCCGCCCTCTTCCAGTCCTCTGCCGCGGAAGTCCCTGAATTCTCCACAATACATGGCATTCAGGACCACGACCCCATTCTAGTCCATACAGCACCTATAGGACTACCCCGCATACCTCTGAAGCCCGTTGTGCTCAATGGAACATGCGCAATGTGAGTCGCTACCAAAAAAAAACAACACTTGGCAAACACCATTACCCCCCCCACAGATAGTGTCTGACATCGAACACACATATGTGTGCTTGGCTAATTAGATGTTGATTGCTATACGTGAGGTTTCCGCAGATAAGCCGCCCCTACAAAAGCATGATAGCGACGCCATTGACTAGTTGCATGTCGTCCAGCAGCTTGCACCGCGGCAAATCTTGCAAAGCGGCGATCAGAGACCTTCTATCGCCAAGTCAAAAATACCCTACTTCACCCCCAGCCCAATCGACACTCCCTATGCCCTCATGTAAGATACAACGCATACTTTAGTGCAATACCCCATGGTTTGCCACCACCCTCGACTATACCCCCATGCAACCCAAGCTGAATGACCCCCCCCACCCCTGCCGCTGTCGCCCACCCTATCTGAACCGCAGGCTTTGGCTAAGGCCTCACATAGGAAATCGCCCAACCCTAAGGGTGTACCCCCACATATGTTGGCTTCGCTAGCCAACCTTGTATTTGCCATTGTACACCAATGCATTACATGTGCAACCATGAAGGGTTTATGCCCAATAACTGGCTCGGCCTTGAGACCTTCTACCTTTTCAACGGAAAAGGTTAGTAGCAAGAACCTAACCAATGGCAACCAATCGCATTGAGCAACTCCATCTACCAGTTGTTCATGCGATGGATCTATAAACGCTTATACCCCCTTTTAGCGCTGCAGCTGCACTCGCGTTTGTTTGGCGGAACGCAAGGCACATGCATGGTGCATGTTACACAAGTGTTCAAGAAGACCTTGACACGATGTAGGATCTCGAGGCCAAACTGGCTAACGATGTATACCACGCTTTCGATGGCCCCTCCAAGTACGTCATCGGCGAAGTAGTCGAAGGAATGGGTACCCCTCTACGGTTACTGCGTATAATCTTCTTGGTGCTAGAGAGAGGAGCCACCTTCATTCGAGGACCTGCCAATGTGATTTCTCGCACTACACATGGGGTTAAGCGGGGTTGTCCACTCTCTTGTTTTCTCTTTGTGGTTGTCTTCGGCATCTCCGTGCGCTTTTTGGGAAAGCGTGGGTGGGGTGGCCTTTTTTGCGTACGTTGATGACATCACCTCCTGCATACCACGCTCATGCAGTCAGTCACATACATCATTGGTTCGGCATGCACTCAACCTCATTGCCTATCAAGTCAACACAACTAAAAGCCAGTCCCTCTCCATTTTGCCAAACCCTCCCCCGTGCCAGTTGTACACAAATACTTCCACCCTCCCTCCAGGGTGCAAGCATTGGACGAGTCCATTTGGGATTTCGTTCCAGCCTACGATGAGCCACCATGGAGTTCCCAGGTATTGTGTCCCTTCACCCAATGCCCCTGCTAAGTGGCCCCATGCATCGGGGCCACCCACTGTCCCTCAGCTACACGTCTCAGTAACTTGAGGGTCGTGACCCACGAGCTGAAGGCGCAACTAAATGAGCTTCATTCCCAAACCATACAACTGCTTGAATGTGTTCTATTGATCAATACCATGGTTTTGCCCGGGGTGCTCTACAGAACTGAATGTCTCCCTTTGAACGAAGAACAAACACGCTCCCTTGCTCTCATCATTGAGTGCTTCATTTTTGGGGTAGTTGGACTGCCCTCACGAGTGGCCAAAAAAGCTTTGCACCCACATCGGTCACATGGCCTCGGTCTCGGCTATTTTCCCATACTGTACCCTACCTGTGTGCTGGACATACTCCAACGTAATGCCCCGCTCCTCACCTTCTCCACCACCCGTTGCCTCCCCATGGCCCCCTCTTCCTTTTTCAGTTTGTTTGTTCTATCTTAGGGCCTGCCCCGAAATCCACCTTGCTGCCTTTGCTTGTTACATGGAAAGCCAAGAAGCTCATTCAGACGGCCACCTCAGTGGTTTCGGTAGCCGGCTTGACAGTATACCTCATTCCCTATCCCCACCGCCCCCGATGGCACATACACAGATGGCTGTAAGTTGAGAAGCCGGCCCACATCCGGTGCCTTTGCCCTTTTGCGTGATGGGCGCATTGCCCTATGCCAGTGCCGGAGGTCCCCAACTCTTATAAAGTGGAGTCAAATTGGTATGCTACTAGGGTGCCACTTCTCTAAATTTGGAGAACGGCTTCGGCTTGACTACCAAGGCGCAATCGCCTGTGTGCACGGCCGCCAGAGACCGGTAAGACAAGCTAAATGGGTAATGAACGTCCGGGACTCCATTGCTACCAAAGGACAGACCCTTGTGTGGGTTGATGGCCATGTAGGCATGAGCATAACGAGGTGTCTGATCGCTACCCGAAGCTAGGCTTGCCCCTGCCGCCTCCCCCCCCCCCCTTGTACAGCCCAACGTTTCGTGGGAGGTAGTTCGTAACGGAGAGTCAATGCTTCTGCCATACAAGGTCTGGTCACACGACCCGGTCTCCTCCCACAGCCACAACAGGTTCCACCCAGTCTCGTGGAGGGCTCTACGTTGTCGGCGCCTCGCGTGGCATAAATGGCTTTTTGGCTGGCAGGCCTACGCGGGATACACTCACTATGCCACATTTTGGGGAGACTTGTAGCCGCTCCGCCCCTGTCCCTGCTGCGTCCTCCGCCACAACCTCAGCGTGCACGGTGTTCTAGCGCACTGCCTGACCACCCACCCCTTAGTCGACGCGTGGCTTGCCACTTGGTCCTCCCCTAGGCTGGTCTCCGCCTAGTAATCTCAGGCACATCGCCAGAATCTCTGTCTGATGGTGCGGCTAGCTATCCGGCCCTCAATCTACTGCTACCTCCTCTCCCACCTACCGTAGGGGGACTGTGATCTGCCCACCAAGAGATAGGGTTCTTTCAGAGAAAGGCGCCTGACCTTGTCAATTGTGCCTTGGCTGGCACTATTCCCCTGCACTCGTGTCAACCCAACGCCTTCATGCAAGCAGATTGGCACAACCCTACCCCTGCCCCCATGGGAAGACAGCCAAAGGTGTAAATGATGTGTCAAAAACAAAGGATGTGCTGGCTAGCCTGGGAGGACAGTTCTGAACAACCGCCAGGCCACCAACCCTCCCTTGCACAGTCTTTGCTTCAGGCTCCCACCACCCGGGAGGCGCCAATAGGACACCAACGACACCCGAGGTGCGACCAGAAAGTGGCGGGCAAGAAGCCTGACCGTGTCTTCCCTTTCTAAAATCCTCTGCCTGTTTTTTCTTGTCTTCCATTGACATGGGTGGGGTCTCAGTGCTAGCTGCTGCCCACGTGTATGGCAACCCTCTGTGCTTCTTGGCCCCCGGGCCCTGAACGAAATACAAGGGTAGCCACATGCAGGGGGGGGGAGGGTGTCAATGGTCAACCGAGATGGTCGCTGCTACCAACCAGGGCTTTGTCTTCAGTCCTTAGGATTGAAAAACTGCAGTGGGTACTTCTTGTTGTTGGGTCGTACCACACAGCCATACAATGTCGGGGGAGGGGGGGGGGGGGGGGGGGTAGTGTGTAGGTAAGAGATCCTCATCCTGCGCAACCTGCAGGTGGACGCCACCAAGGAAATGCATTCTAACGGTGGATGAGCGGAGTGAGACCTCATGACCCTTGTGTGCTGCAGGTGAGTGGACGTGGTTGCTTGCAACTCAAGGGCCAGCCGCGTGTCATCATCTGTTTTAGCACATGGGTGTAACCCTAGTGCTTCCCACAGTCGATCTATTGATGTAAGAGTCATCGGTGATCCAGGGAGTGGGGTGCGGAATGTGATTCTGTTCGGACCCACCACCCGTGGTCTCTCTGCGCCAGACAGCTGCCTCCCTGGCGTAACCTGGGACTATGGGGGCGTAGGGTGAGGTGCTGTCCAAATGAGGATGTCACCAGGTGCGGCGTGTTAAGCCTATTCACTGTTGAGAGCATGGCGTGGGTGCACATCGCAACATCGCAATGGAGGGTTCAGGTGTTTGCTGTGACGGGGTGCAACGTGTTGGCTCCAGTCTCATGGGGGTCGATTGCTGTGTGTCTGGGTCCTCATGCGGCGGGCCCTTGTGAACCCAGATGGATGGGCTGTCGAGCCTCGTCAGTTTTTCAGTCTGTGTCCGGGTCCGGCAGTCGTCTAGATAATGAGATCTTCGTTGGAAGAATATGGGCACCGGTCCACTGTGCCGCCGTTGTTTTGTCATTTCCTCATCGGACTGCATCATCCCACCATACAACCCCCCGGTTCCTGTTTGGGAGGGCTTCAAGCAGCTTTCCCAGGGGATGCCGAAGAGGCTGATATCTTTATTACAAAATGTCCGATTTCAAAAGGCCTTGAAAAGGCGAAACCGACAGCATGACGGCACATGTATTGGCCTGCCCCCATTACTTCTACAGACAAATTGCAACTGCACAGGACATACCCTCAGCACATGCCCCTGGGATCTGCATCAGAATCAGGATCCACAGAATCAACAGCGGCCCCCAATGCCGAGATCGCGACATTATAAGCGGCGTTCCTGCAAGACATAGGCATTGGTTGCTCAGCTTGTTTGTTGGAGCTCTCGGTGATGGCGCTGCGTCGTCCATGATTGGGTAAGTCGTCATGGTCCTGGGCAGCTCAGAGGAGAATCCCTTTGGCATGCTGCCCCGCGGCGGGAAGACTGCTATGGATGGGCCCCCAGCTGCGCGCAGCACAGGCGATGTGGACGTGGAGCATGACAACGAGGGCTGTTTGCCGTTTGTCGAAGCTCTCTCAGACGGCGTCGTTTCGTCCACCCCCCAGTGCCAGCTCACCGATCTGCACGCCTTGCGTGAGGGTCCCCTACGCAGGCAGCCCCGAAGTATAGGCATGGATTGGTGGCGGTAGACGTCTGATACCACTTCTCTTGCTGGGGTGTCTGTGGTGTCGGCGCACGACCCCAACGCCGTAACACCAGCACCAAGATCATTCTCGTCCCTCCACCTGGCATTCAAGCTTATGTCGGACGATGACGGGCTCGCGCTGCCGTACTCCGTTTCCCCCTCCGTGTTCCGCTCACCGAAGCAGAAAGATGGGGACTGTTGGCCGTTTGTTGGAGTTCTTGGTGATGGCGCTGCGTCGTCCATGATTGGGTAAGTTGTCATGGTCCTGGGCAGATCAGAGGAGGATCCCTTTGGCATGCTGCTACGGACTGCTGCTAAGACTGCTATGGGTTGGCTGCGGCCCCAACTCCATTCACAGTCTCTTTCGGTGGTATCGGAGGATGAGCGGTATGGATCATCTTCGTCCGTCATGCCACTGGTGCTGGTGGATGACGGGCTCCCAGTGATAGAGCGCGGCAGGGAATCACTGTCACCGGAGTAAAAGGACGTGAAATGCCGCAGGATACGGTGATGTGAAATCCTCTGTTCTTCGCCCGTAGGGCTATCGAGCTTAAGACGGCTTGTGTGGTCCAGGATTCCGGGCTTGTTTGCGGAGTCTTGCTTGTCCTCTCGATTGAGCAGCGGTGACAGTGACGAGGGGGCTCGCAAATCCCTGCAGACACTCCTCAGCGACATAACAGTTTAGAAAAACAAGCAGCGGGGCTGAACAGCGAAATATTTGTGAACTCCACGGGGACGTGCACGTTGCCACTAACCGAGGACAGCAAGGGCCTCCGCTGGCTACCCCGCACTGTGCACCATTTCTCAGTCCCTCAATCAACCTGCAGACATGCATGCCCTTAGCATGATACTGGGAGCACAACAGACACCCGAGGGGCGTTGTCGCACGGTGCAATCGTGGTTTGGAGCATACCTGAGGCTGTCGGCAGGTGTCAAGAAGTTTTTTGGCAGGTGGCGGCAGGTGTCAGGCACTTTGATGGCTGGTGGTGGACATGCACGCACACACACACGCACGGTTGCAAACAAACAGACAAGCACGACGCAGAGTCCGAATGTCAATCTCCTTCTCAGTTGGCCAGTCAAACCAGACAAAGCATGTTCGACACCAATAGGCGACTGTCTGTGGGGACAGGCGCACAGCAGAATTGGTCAGCTGACCTGCAAAGCAAGAATGGCCACGCGCTGCCTCTCTGGCACAGCAGCAATTGGATGTTGATCCCAGCAGCGAGGGGCAGACTGGGATCTGCATGCACCATGCGACGTATACGTATGATCACGAACATTCACACCATTGCAGGTGATGGATCGGTTCTGTGCACCCACCTCCAACTTCACCGCCCTTCCGAGGATTGTAGTAACATCAATTCAACATTGATTCACTAAGCAGACTATGATAGCAAAGTACACCATCATTGGTGCACCACACACACACACACACACACATTGCGCAGTCAGGGGGACTTGCAGGGCACCCTTGTGACGTACAGTGCTGGACCAGTGCACCCACTGCATGGAAATCTGTGTTCCAGGACCCGCAAACCCCACCGACCGCCAGTTTGGGTGGAAGTATCCAGGATGAGTACAACCCATCACTCTGGTAGGCATGCTGTTTTAACCATTTCCCCACTATCCCAGCCACCTGGCACCGTTTCAATGGCATTCTGTGAGACAGGTCACGCAAGAACTTGGTGGTTGCCTGAAGTGCATGGGGACAGCCGGCGTGTGCTCTGGCGACAGCTCTGTGCATTGCCCTCATGGCCTCTGCTCTCCGAAATCCGGATGCTAACGCTACCTGCAGCCATGCACCGGCACTGAATATTTGCGACAACCAGGAACCCGCCCATGGCAGGGTATTCTTCAGGTCTCCCGTGAAAATTGTCGACAGGTACCCCTGATATGCATGGTGTGGACTGATTAAGGGTGCACCTAATCTCAGGTCCCAATCAGAAGTCAGAGCTACTGGCTCAGCAAAGGCCATTGCCTCTCCCTCGCCTGCCAGCACGATAACCACACGCACTGCTTGAGTCACCAGACCACAACACTGGCGCAGTTGATGCACAACACCACCACATTTGGTCACTGGAACCCAAGTGCAGGACTACCATCAACATACACCAACAGGACACACACACACGTGACGACAACCCTAAACACAATTGCGGTGCAAAACATTGCATTCAAGATCGTTTTTGATGACAATGTTGGTTCCACCAGCGATGAACTTGGTCACGGTTCCAAATGAGGGAAATAATTGATTGGCAGGAGAAGGGTGGCAAGGGAAAAAAAAAAGCGACCACCACATACTCTTCAGCGGGCTTGACTGACTCTGCCATTTGCAAACAAAATGGGAACATGCTTTGGATTGCAGGGGCATTGTTGCACTTGTCCGTAAATGGCTTATGAATCCACGCCACACTTCCAATGTCTTCTCCTTTGAGCCCTTCCCGCAAACCCGAGCATCTAAGCCCCTGAGACAACACTGGGTACACTAGCCTATTGCTGCAGTGGTGGCGGAAAACGTCCATAAAAGTGTTGAGTGCCGTACACAAATTCGCGAATCGGGCCTCCTGCAGCGTCCGGAGTTGTGGGGCCAATAGTCACTGCTGGGCGACAGTGTCACTATCCAGTGGGTCCCATCTCATGTAGGGGTGCAAGGAAATGAGTGCGAGGATGAAGGGGCAGGGGGGGGGGAAAAATTGCGGTCTGGGGGGGTCGAATCCAATTGCGAAAAATTGCGGAAAAATTGCGGAAAAATTGCGAAGAATTGCGGAAAATTGCGGAAAATTGCGGAAAAATTGCGATGTCGTAAGCGGCCCTCCTGAACCCTCAAGGTGCAACAACTCTGGACAGGTGGCTCAGAATTCTCCGAATTTCACAGAAACAAATAGTCTATGGGCATTACAATTACAGGAGTTGCCCCTCAATATCACCGTGGAATTGCAGCATGAACCGAAGGCGGCGGATGTTGTCATCCAATTTGTGCTGCCGCTTTGAAACTGTCCCACACTGTGAGAAAAAGCGTTCCACATCACCACCAGAAGTGGGCTGCGTAATCAAGAACAGCACCCTCTCTTGGAACGGTGAAGGGGCACGAGATTGCCACCATTCCTGCAAAGCAGTTGGCCCATTCATATCAACAACATTGCAACGGATGTATAGGCTCCATTGCTCTGCAATCTCTGGCACATCGGACAGGCCCAACAGGGGGTACTGGTCCATAGCGCGTGGCATATCAGACAGATTTCGTGGGTTCAAAATGCGCAACTGCCTGTAAAACTCAATCTGCCTGGACTCCTTTTTCAACCTGTCCTTATACGCCACCAACATTTTTTTCAACAATTGCAGAAGTAGACTTCGCAGGGAACCACCACCACTCAACTTGTTCAAAAGGTCCTCAATTCTGGGTGAAAATGTTTCGCTCTCAGTGGTGGTGCTCCACTCATCCTTAAGCAGCATTAACTTATCATACAAAAAGCATGCTGTGCCATAGTCTTGTGCAAGATTCAGTGCGCTTTGCAAAATAGCACAATGATCTGAGATGAAACACAAGGCTGGTTGCTTCGGGGAAGCGGTCGAGAGCAGGGGGGAGGGGTTTAAGGGGTACATGTGCCTGTGACTGACTGAAAGGGTCCCCCCTGATGGGGGGACCCGTAGCAAACTGTCCTGCGGGCGGCATGCACATGCAAACATGCAAACATGCAGGCATGAAAAAGACCAAAAAAGCGAAGGTAAAAAGACCAAAAAAGCGAAGGTAAAAAGACCAAAAAAGCGAAGGTAACTACAATGCCCCCACGTGGGTTTGAACCCAGGACCCTGGAATTACAGTGCAGCGCTACTACCAACTGAGCTATGCCAGGTTCTGGTGACTGTGCAACATTTAAGAGTGTATGGAATAGTAAAAAAAAAAAATTCTCATTGTTCTGCACCAGCGTGGGGAGGCAGTCAGAAAATCGGGAAGTGTGAAAAATTGCGGAAAAATTGCGGAAAATTGCGGAAATTTGCGAAAAATTGCGGAAAATTGCGAAAAATTGCGAAATTGCGGAAAATTGCGAAAAATTGCGGACCTCAATTTTTCCCCCCCCCTGGAAGGGGTCAGGGGATTGGCCCAGGCATTTCACGAGGTGCTGCGTGATGGAGAAATCAGGTATATATGGCATGACCTGGGTCTTGAGGAAATGGACGATGACAGCGATCTGAGTGGAGGGTCAGGGGCAAGTGTCATGTCAGATAGTGAGTTCGGACAGTGAGTTTCATAGTGACACCAGTGATGCATCACAGGAGTTGCCGGCAGTACCAGACAGCATACAACGGCTCAGCGGGTTCCGAGGGAGGGGGATGAGCTGACCTGTGTCTGCACATGAACCAGAGCTGTGGTACAGCCGGACAGAGAACTGAACTTGATCAACGTGAGCCAGCGGTCCATGTGAACCCACCCACCCTTGGTGCTCCCACTTACCGATTTTCCTTTCAATCCCAGAAAGACAAGTTCACTGTCAGTCACCACATGCAGCCTGATCCCTGGTTGTTTCTTTGCCAAGGCCAGCAGGGCTGCCCGCAGTTCTGCCCGAGTCACAGGGTGTTTTTCATTCACTGGGACTGGCTTATCCTCATTGCGCGGATCTCCTTCTCGGGACCACACACTGAACCCAGCATGCGACAGTCCCGATGTTTGTTTGTGGGAACCATAACAGAACGCCACATCCCACCCATGATTGAGGTTACGTTGAATTTGATTGACTGCATCTGGCAACATGTGCTGCCACTTGGCAGCTTTAGGAATAGCAATGCGACGTGGTTGTATTGCCACACCCTGCGGCACTTAAACCTCCGCCAGGAACATCGCCCTTCCCTGCACAACGACGACTCTGTGGCCGTCACACACATTTCCAATAACATAACCCACCGCTGCACAACCTCCTGCAGCGTGTGCTGCTCCCCCCGAAAGACCACATCACACCGCATCACCCAGGGCGCACGCACTGCTGCCCACATGGTTAGCCCCTGGGTGGAGGAGGAGGGAGAGGGGGGCAAAAAGGCCCAGAAGAACGCCGTCCAAAGCTGGCGGCGCCTATTAGCCTCTCACCACTCCAAAATTCGGTACCAACGGTCCTCCCTGTCCATCCACTAGAACTGTGTTGCCACGGTCCTCCATGGCTTCTTCTCACGGGGGGCCAAAGACACTTGCCCAGTGGCTAGGTGTCCAGAGCCGCTGTTCTCCTTCCTCCGGGAGACGGCTGAGGACATCCAGCTTGTGGCTTAGTGTCTAGGGCAGCTCTGTCCTGTCCCTCCTAAGGCTGGTGGCCTCTTGCCACTCCAAAATTCTGCAGCCATCACTCTTCTGGGGAGGCAGCTAAAATGTTTTTGTGTTTTTCAATCATATTGTCCCTATATTTTTGAGTATTTTGAGTGAAAATCAATCTTGTGGAGCTGAATGTGCGAGAAGGGTTTAGGGTTCACGTTCAAGCTGGCTGGGACTTTGACATGGCCCTACAGGCATCCTTCAGGCAGTCCTCCCTTCATCTTGAGTGCCCTTGATCTCCACTTTTTGGCTTTCAATGTTTAATAATATTGAATTATGTAGAGCCACAAAGTGGGAGCAGTACCAAAGTGTACGTCCTCAATTGCATAATCCCTATTGCAAATCCCCAATTGTAAATTTCCCTGTGTAAGGTCCAAAGTGTACGTCGCCAATTGCACAATGCCTAGTGTAAATCCCCAATGGTAAAATTCCAATTGTAAGTTCCAAAGCGTACATCCCCAATTGCACAATCCATATTGTAAATCCAAAATTGTAAACGTCCAATTGGAAGTTCCAAAGCGTAAGTCACCCATTGCATAATCACCATTGCAAATCCCCAATTCTAAATTTCCAATTGAAAGTTCCAAAATGTACGTCCCAAATTGAAGAATCTCTATTGTGAATCCCCAATTATAAATTTCCAATTGTAAGTTCCAAAGTGTATGTCCCCAATTGCACAATCCCTATTCTAAATCCCCAATTGCCAATTTCCAGTTGTAAATTCCAAAGGGTAAGTCCCCAATTGCACAATCCCTATTGTAAACCCCCCATTGTAAATTTCCAATTGTAAGTTCCAAAGTGTAATTCCCCAATTGCGCTATCCCTATTGTAAATCCCGAACTGTAAATTTCCAATTGTAATTTCCAAAGTGTACGTCCCCAATTGCACAATCCCTATTGTAAATCCCCAATTGTAAATTTCCAATTGAAAGTTCCAATGTACAAGTCCTCAATTGCACAATCCCTATTGTAAATGCCCAATTGTAAATTTCCAATTGGAAGTTCCAAAGTGTACGTCCTCAATTGCACAATCCATATTGTACATCCCAAATTGAAAATTTCCAATTGTAAGTTCCAAAGTGTACGTTCCCAATTGCACAATCCCTATTGAAAACCCCCAATTCTAAATTTCCAATGGAAAGTTGCAAAGTGTACGTCCCCTATCGAAGAATCCCTGTTGTAAATCCCGAACTGTAAATTTCCAATCCTAAGTTCCAAAGTGTACGTCACCGATTGCACAATCCCTATTGTAGAATTCCAATTGTAAATTTCCAATTGTAAGTTCCAAAGTGTAATTCCCCGATTGCGCTATCCCTATTGTAAATCCCGAACTGTAAATTTCAAATTGTAATTTCCAAAGTGTACGTCCCCAATTGCAGAATCCCTCTTCTAAATCCCCAATTGTAAATTTCCAATTGTAACGTCCAAAGTGTAATTCCCCCATTGCACAATCCCTATGCTAAATCCCCAATTGTAAATTTCCAATTGTACGTTCCAAAGTGTACGTCCTCAATTGCACAATCCCTATTGTAAATTCTAAATTTCCAATTGAAAGTTTCAAAGTGTACGTCCCCTATCGAAGAATCCCTGTTGTAAATCCCCATTGGTAAATTTCGAATCCTAAGTTCCAAAGTGTACGTCCCCAATTGCACAATCCCTATTTTAACCCCCCAATTGTGAATTGGAAATTGTAAGTTCCAAAGTGTAAGTCCCCAATTGCGCTATCCCTATTGTAAATCCGGAACTGTAAAATTGCAATTGTAATTTCCAAAGTGTACGTCCCCAATTGCACAATCCCTATTGTAAGTCCCCAATTGTAAATTTCAAATTGTAATTTCCAAAGTGTATGTGCCCTATCGAAGAATCCCTGTTGTAAATCCCCATTGGTAAATTTCCAAACCTAAGTTCCAAAGTGTACGTCCCCGATTGCACAATCCCTATTGCAAATCCCCAAATCTAAACTTCCAATTGTAAGTTCCAAAGTGTAAGTCCCGAATTGCACAATCCCTGTTGTAAAGCCCCAATGGTAATTTTCCAATTGTAAGGTCCAAAGTGTACGTCACCAATTGCACTATCCCTATTGTAAATCCCTAATTGTAAATTTCCAATGGTAAGTTCCAAAGTGTACGTCCCCAATTGCACAACCCCTATTATAAATCTCCAACTGGAAATTTCCGATTGTAAGTTCCAAAGTGTATGTCCCCAATTGCACAACCCCTATTGTAAATCGCGAAGGGTAAACTTACAATTGTAAGTTCCAAAGTGTACGTCCCCAATTGCACAATCCCAAGTGTACATCCCCAATCGTAAATTACCAATTGTAAGTTCCAAAGTGTGAGTCCCCAATAGCACAATCCCTATTGTAAATCCCCAATTGTAAATGTCCAATTGGAAGTTCCAAAGTGTACGTCCCCAATTGCAGAATCCCTATTGTAAATCCCCAATCGTAAATGTCCAATTGGAAGTTCCAAAGTGTACGTCCCGAATTGCAGAATCCCTATTGTAAATCCCCACTTGTAAATTTCCCATTGGCAAGTTCAACTGTAAGTCACCAATTGCAGATACCCTATTGTAAATCCCCAATTGTAATTCCCAATTGTAAGCTCCAAAATGTACATCCCCAATTGCACAATCCTTATTGTAAATACCCAATTGTAAATTTCCAATTGGAAGTTTCAACGTTTAAGTCCCCAATTGCAGTATCCCTATTGTAAATCCCCAATCGTAAATTTCCAATTGTAAGTTCCAAAGTGTACGTCCTCAATTGCACAATCCCTATTGTAAACCCCCAATTGTAAATTTCCAATTGTAAGTTCCAAAGTGTACGTCCTCAATTGCACAATCCCTATTGTAAATCCCCAATCGTAAATGTCCAATTGGAAGTTCCAAAGTGTACGTCCCGAATTGCAGAAATCCCTATTGTAAATCACCACTTGTAAATTTCCCATTGGCAGGTTCAACTGTAAGTCACCAATTGCAGATACCCTATTGTAAATCCCCAATTGTAAATTCCCAATTGTACGTTCCAAAATGTACATCCCCAATTTCACAATCCCTATTGTAAATCCCCAATTGTAAATTTCCAATTGGAAGTTTCAAAGTTTAAGTCCCCAATTGCACAATCCCTATTGTAAATCTTCAATTGCAATTTCCAATTGTAAATTCCAAAGTGTCCGTCCTCAATTGCACAATCCCTATTGTAAACCCCCAATTGTAAATTTCCAATTGTAAGTTCCAAAGTGTACGTCCTCAATTGTACAATCCCTATTGTAAATCCCCAATCGTAAATGTCCAATTGGAAGTTCCAAAGTGTACGTCCCGAATTGCAGAATCCCTATTGTAAATCCCCACTTGTAAATTTCCCATTGGCAGGTTCAACTGTAAGTCACCAATTGCAGATACCCTATTGTAAATCCCCAATTGTAAATTCCCAATTGTATGTTCCAAAATGTACATCCCCAATTGCACAATCCTTATTGTAAATCCCCAATTGTAAATTTCCAATTGGAAGTTTCAAAGTTTAAGTCCCCAATTGCAGTATCCCTATTGTAAATCTTCAATTGCAATTTCCAATTGTAAATTCCAAAGTGTCCGTCCTCAATTGCACAATCCCTATTGTAAACCCCCAATTGTAAATTTCCAATTGTAAGTTCCAAAGTGTACGTTCTCAATTGCACAATCCCTATTGTAAATCCCCAATCGTAAATGTCCAATTGGAAGTTCCAACGTGTACGTCCCGCATTGCAGAATCCCTATTGTAAATCCCCACTTGTAAATTTCCCATTGGCAGGTTCATCTGTAAGTCACCAATTGCAGATACCCCATTGTAAATCCCCAATTGTAAATTCCCAATTGTAAGGTCCAAAGTGTACATCCCCAATTGCACAATCCTTATTGTAAATCCCCAGTTGTAAATTTCCAATTGGAAGTTTCAACGTTTAAGTCGCCAATTGCAGTATCCCTATTGTAAACCCCCAATTGCAATTTCCAATTGTAAATTCCAAAGTGTACGTCCCCAATTGCACAATCCCTATTGTAAGTCCCCAATTGTAAATTTCAAATTGTAATTTCCAAAGTGTATGTGCCCTATCGAAGAATCCCTGTTGTAAATCCCCATTGGTAAATTTCCAAACCTAAGTTCCAAAGTGTACGTCCCCGATTGCACAATCCCTATTGCAAATCCCCAAATCTAAACTTCCAATTGTAAGTTCCAAAGTGTAAGTCCCGAATTGCACAATCCCTATTGTAAAGCCCCAATGGTATATGGTGAGCATAACCTGGCATACCAGGAATACCTGGGAGTATACGGGTAAAAAAGGGGGTTTTGGGAGAAAGGGGTATGTGGCATGTACAGGTGGGTACGAATGTATAATGCACAATGCATGCATAGGTGGGTTGGGGAATACCTCTAGTTTGCCAATTGTGATGATCAATTTTGTGTTTGAAAATACCCCATTTTGGGCTCTTGGGGTATACGGCCGTATACTCAAGGCTCCAATACCTCAGTATACGGCCGTATACTCTGGAGTATACGGCCGTATACTTAGAGTATACGGCCGTATACTGGGGGTATTTGTTTGCACCATGTGGTTGTTTCAAGTTGAAAAATTCCATTGTTGTGCCTTTTGTGCCCATCTTGTTGCATTCTTTGCCTTTGCCCAACAATTGCACACCACTTGAAACCAATCTAGGCTCATACTTCACTCATGATTGCAATGTATGTCTCCATATGTGTCCATTCCAATCCATATTATGTTGCTTCTTGCTCTCCCAGACCCTCTTTTTCTGCCACCATGACTGATGCGGGCACTCATGCCTTGTTGAAGAAGTGGGCCGATGCCGTAGCTCTCCGCACAGTGCACAGAGGTGTTTACAGCCCCGACAGCACACGCACCGTGTCTTGGTCTTCTCTTGAGAATTGTGCTTGGTCCACCTTGGACACCCCTGTGGCCCTGGTGAAGCTAACGCACCCCGGCGTTGCCCAACCCCACAGCCTCACTGACCCTTTGTTGTCGTTGTTTGACAACAACCCTAATCTGCAAGCTATTGTGTTGCAGCTCCATGATTCGGATGCCCGCGCTGTCGTGGAGCATGTTAAAAAAAGCTGTGGGGGGCCCAATAGGGGGATGAGTTTGTATTTGAGGGAATGGGAGATGCAGGACGGCTCTCCGGGGATTCATGTCTCGGGGGACGTGGCCGCTGGGTGGCGCAAATGGGAGTGCAAGGCCCAGCAAGTGCAGCGGGGGCATTGGGAGGACACCGCCCCCCTCTACTCCCTCCACTCCCAATCGCCATGGTCCTGGCATGCCGATTTGGAGGGCCACACCCTCCCCACCTGGTACAAGGGTACTGGGATGCACCCCTCCCTTTTCTTCCCCCTCACCACCACCCCCCTTTTTGGTGTTGAACACCATCGTGTCTCCGTCCCCGTTGACGTCGTCGATCATCGTCATGTCGATGACCTCAAGGAATTGCCCCAATGGGGCCATGCTTTCCAATCTGGCTTCATTTCTGTCAATTGGATGGACAAGCTTCAGGATGAGTATGGGGAACTTAGGGCAGATGCGGGGCTCAATATTTTTAATGAGGATTGGCCCGCCGAGACTCGTGCAGGGGACAGTGACACCCGCCGCACAATGACTCCACCGGAGGGGGGTGCAATGTACAGTTTCGCAAGGGAGGTCCTCATACCCCATTTGGAGACTCATTTGGGTTGGAAGTGTCCGGTCGTGAATGTTACCACCTTTATTGTGGTGAAGGCCGGTACAGTGGATGTGGAAAAAAAACAGTGTTGGCACCGTGACATTAACCTCAGCTATGTTGCCGGCCCGGACCAACACCATGTTATTTGCTTGTTTCCGATGTTCTCCCCCACACCCGATGATGGTTGTGCTGGGGATTTTGTGGTTGCATCCCACACGGGCCTCCCCGACCCTTGGGTGGTGGCCCCAATGGCCCCATTGGACATCGGGGATGTGTGGTTGGGCAATGCACTGACTGTGCATCGCGGAGGTATTTGCCCTACCTCAAACCCCCATCGGCCCCGTGTTTTTGGTTTCATTTCGGTTGGTACCTCCAGGTTCGACTACAACAACACTTGCCCTGTTGTCGTTCCCCCTTGGGCCGGCAAAGCTGCTGCATCCCCCGAAGGGTCTCAAGGCCCTCATGCCACTTGTGGTGCAGTTGGTTGTGAGGTGTTGTTGGATGTGAGTGATGCTACCACAGTTTTTTGTGTTACATGTGGTAACGTGCCATTGTGTGCCACCCACGCCGTGGAGGGACAGTGTGGTGCCTGTGCGGAGGGCGCTTGGAATCAGGGTGAGACAATGACGCAACACAGTGGTGTTGCATGGGGTCGTTGTCCGGCCCCACTGCAGTTCTACATGCCCGTTGATGGGGCTACTTTTTTTGCAGTTCATGAACATTTGTCCCCTAGCCCCCTTCGAGTTGGGGTTGAGGGTCACCCTTCATATGAGGAGTGCCCATTGCGGCAAATGCATGCTAACCCCTTGCCTTCTGTGGGCTCGGATGGCACTTTCCTTGCTTGTCCCCCCGGTTCATTGGTGGTTTCGCGGGGTTTGATTGGTGGTGTTGCTTTGGCTTCCACCGATACCACAATTGGCGGGGTTTTGCATTGGTTTGCACTTGGGCACAAGCACCACCTCATGGATGTTGCACTGGCGGAGAGCTATGGTTGGGTGAAGTGGTGGCCATTTAAGACGGTTTCGAGGAAGAAGAAGTCGAAGCCGAAGCCCAAGGCAAAGTCAAGGAAGGGCAAGGATAAGGCCGGAGAAGAAGATGAGGACGTGGAGGAGGAGGAAGAGGAGAAGAACGAGCTGTGGTGCATCTGCAATCAGGTATTTGTGGGATCCGGGCATGGGTTGAACTGTGTTGTTGTTATTAACAACACAGTACAACACAATATTCATTAAGTCCCCTTTATCTCAAAAGGTAGGGTCACTGGTGGGTTTTTTTGTTTGGCCTGTCTTCAGCGCCTCCCTATATGGTTGCAGTTCTTCAGGTTGAGTTGAATTGAATTGATCATCAACCTCTTCAACTTCTTCCCAGGATTCTTCAATGGCCTACACATGTTTTTGCATGTTTGAGGGCAGTGGGGTTTGAACCAGGAACGTTTCGTTTGCAAGTGTAGCATGCATACCTCTCACCCACCCAGTGCCATGGTCTTGGAATACGGCCGTATACCTTGTGTATACGGCCGTATACCCACGGTATACGGCCGTATACTTCCAGTATACGGCCGTATACCGCGAGTATACGGCCGTATACCTGCCCACCCATTTTGAGTATACGGCCGTATACTCCGAGGTATACGGCCGTATATCGGAGGTATTTGTTGCCAATTTCGATCTATTTTGCCTAGTTCTTTGTTAGAATTCCACCCTTTCTTCCCATTCAGGTCCAGTATGATCCCTGGCCACTGCGGAGCATCACCGATTACGAGGTGGCCGAGCCCGAGGTGGAGTTGGTGGCGCCAAAGGCTGCCGCAGGGCAAGTGATCTCCGGTCGGGAGTACGTGGACCCCATTCCTGTGGGTCGGGGGGATGTTGCCAGTGCGCCCTCCGACCTGGCGTGCACCACTGGCAAGGACACGGGATACTATTCCCGATTGAATGTCCGTGCCAGTGGTGCACTTTACGACATTCGCCTGCCCATTAGGGTATTGGCGAATGTCGGAAAGGGGGGGGGGGTTGTGGAGGCCATTTGGGGGGCTGCGGTGTGGAGCAAGAGCTCCGGGAAGGTGCGGGTTTTTTTGAGCACCACGGGGGAAAAATGGAGCATTTCGGACTCCATTATGGTGCTCCAAAGTTTTGGGGGGGAGCCTGTCCCCGGGGAGCACTCCCTCGCCCTCCAGGCCGAGTTGGCCTCGAGGGCGGGGAAACAGCTTGGGGGGAGGGGGCTGAAGCGGGCTCATGATGAGCCCGCTGAGCCAAGGGCCACCCCTGCACCCACCCCCACCCGGAAGGCCCCCAAGCCTTCCGGGTCTGGTGCCGCTGCTGTTGCTGTTGGCTCGGGGGGGCTTGAGGGGTTTGGGGGGGTGGGGGGGATTGAAGCAGCTGCCCGCCGTGGCACATGCGAGGCCCTGGGGGACCTCGATGTGCCTAGCACCGCTGACATTGTCAGCGGTGTTGTGGCGGGCTTGGGGAAGTCCCGGCTGAACATCTCCCGAGACATCGGGGAGTTCAGCCGGACTTCCCTGACCTCCTTGAGGGAGGCCAATGCCTGCCTCAAGGAGGAGCTGAAGGTTGCCCATGCTGAGGGTGACGCCAAGGACAAGAGGATTGCGGACCTGGAGACCAGGTTGGCCGATGCCACCACAAGTGCCCATGACTGGCACCTCAAGGCCAAGGAGTTGGAGACGCAACTCCAAGCGGCCAAGGCCAACGAGGAGTGGGCGAGGTCCATTGTGGCCCATAGTGTCACACGGAGTGCACCCCCACCCCAAGGGTCTGGGAGTCAGGGCAGTGGGAGTCAGGGCAGTCAGTCCACGTCCCCAGCACGTGGCCTGCCCCCAAAGCCGCAATGACTACCCCCATCCAACCCCGCCCTTGCAGCTTTATGCCGAGAGTTGGTGTACCGCAAGGTGCACATCTTGGGTGTACAAGTGCACAATGTGCAGTTTGGGGCTACAGGGACACGCAGGCAGGGGAAGGATTGGCGCTGTGCGCGCTTGTGCAGCGGCAATGAAAGGCAAAGGGAGCTAATTTGCCTTTCAAATGCACATGCGCATGCGAATTTTCCAAGGTGGTTCCATTGGACCACCATTCAAGTGGTACAATGCGATACTTCACAAAGAATGCCGGGCCATCGCCATATGAGGGATCCTTCTCCGCTTTCCGCCATCTGCGTTGTCGGGGCGCATAGTGGTGGGGAGGTCTGTGTTGAAACAGGTGGAGTGCTCCATAGTCCCATGCAAGGGACCCCGATGCGGTTGGATGTACATGGAGGTGGTGTTGTGGATGCAAAGGCCTACAAGGGCTGGCCGGGTGTGGTTTTCAACTCCAAAGCCCACCACGGGCCTGCCCGATGGAGGGGGGAGCGCTATGCCATTGTTTTCTACAATGGGTGCAACACAGATTACCTCCCCAATGAGTCTGTTGATGAGTTATTGGCCTATGGCTTTCGTCCCTGGGGCCACTAGTGAGCACCGTATACTACCAGTATACGGCCGTATACCTCCGAGTATACGGCCGTATACCTGGAAGTATACGGCCGTATACTCGAAGTATACGGCGAAAGATTTGTGCTGAATCGTACATGCTGTGCGCCTGTTGCATGCGCCTGTGCGCACGGTTTCGCTGGGCAACTGGCCCACATATGCCTGGCACATCTGTCCGCAGCAATTATTGTAAGCAATATGTTTGCAAATGCCCATCCGAAGGAGAAGGGGCTTTGTTTGGAGAGCATTCAAGATTTTTGTGAGGGAATCAAACGCCGGCATTTGACCCCCTATGCAGTATGTGCTCTGCATCCACAAACGTCAACGCCAGCACCCTATTTTGTTTCACATGTTATGGCCCACCCTGTTTTTTTTACAATAGGATTGCGGGGAAAGAGGGCAACGGCAAAGACGTTTGTGGATGCAATCGGTAGCATCAGCATTGCTTGGTGACGATGTACTTTTGCGACCCCATGCCCAAGGCCTCATGATTATTTTAAAAGATGGTGAGGTGGATGTGGCCGACAAGGAGGCAATTAACCTACTCCGATGGATGCGGCGGCACCACCTTTCCATCCGGGCATTGAAGGGTTGCATGAGGACCACATGCACTTGGGACCATGTGATGGCAATGCGTAAGACCCTCACACCTTACCTGTCCAAGGGGAGGGTTTTGGAGGTGGCCACTAAAGGGGGCACCCGGACATGTGGGGTGGTGGAATTGCATGATATTGTCACCACCATGGTTGCATGTGCCCATGCCGAAGACAGCATTCGGAAGTATGAGGAGAATACATATTTGGCTGTTGTAATCTGTTCTGATGCCACTGTTTTTCATAATGCCAGTGCCACACGTTGTGACGTGTTTGTGGACCTATGGGAGGATAGGGGGGCACACCATGATGGTCAAGCATGGGCCTCATGGTGGGTTTTTGATGGGGGGGACGATATGGCCCATCTGCAAAGGATGGATGCCGTGGGGAAATTGAATGACCAAGTCAAAAAACTTGAAGCCGAGGGCGGCATAGAAATTGGGGGTACTCCCAAAAAATTATTGTGTTTTAAAAGTGGGGATGGGAAAGTCATGATGTCGGGTTCGTGTGGGAAATGTTGGAATTGCAATCTCAAGTATGACCAATTTCAAGCCCATTTGTTTGCAATTGCAGATTTTCCAGTGCTTCCTCGCATTGGGTCCCTTATGTCTTGCATCCCTCCTGTCCGCAATGTTGGAGATGTGGCACATTGTTGTGCAAGGGTGGGGACAGGCATTGGGAAACGTCTCAAGGACAGCGCCCGCACATGGGGTTCACCAGGAGCTCTAAGGGCCGTGTCCCATTTCATTTCTAACCTCCGGCAAGAAGCAAAGCACATCCCTGTGGCTGAGAGAGTGATGCGTGCTCCCTCGAAAGAGAAGGAACACACTCTCGACATTAACGCCTCCCGTCTTTTTTTCGAAACACCTGAGTTGCACGCCGAGTTGGTGCGCATTGTTGCAATGTATTGTACCCATGTTGTGAAGTGGGAGGGCAACAGGTGGCTCAAAACCAGTGCCGTCCTGCACCTCATGTTGCAGGCCTGTTACTATATGCAAAAGATTTGGCGCCATGTGGGTCCTGTTCCCATGGATCAACGCCAACGTTATGCATCCATGGTTACACAATTCACCAAGGCATGGGGGGCATTGGGGTGGAGTGTTCCGGTTTGGGTGCATTGGGTGGTGTGCCACAGTGGGGCACACCTCCAAAGGTGGGGGAATTTTATTAAGTTTTCCTCCATTCCAACGGAATGGAGGAACAAAAGTTTTAAAATGGACATCCGCCATTGTTTTCAAGGGTGGAAGCTGAGCAAGCCTTATGTCACCCGATGGGGACTAAGGCATGCTCTGCACCTGGATGCCCTTGATTGGGGCATCCGGTTGTGGTTTGGGGAAAAGGGTTTGGGTAGAGAGGGGATCAAGTTTGGCATGCAACGCATGCGGAAGAAGCATCGTGCACCAAAGCACATGTAGGTATATATCATGTGATGTGCAATATGCGTAAGTGTGTATATTAGGTAAATATAACATGGGGAAGTGGATCACATTTGACATTTCGGATGGGACATCAAACAAGGTTGCTTCTTGTGGTCTTCTGCTTTGCTCATATGGTGCTCTTTTGTGTGTACAATGTGTTTGGGGGTTGCAGGGTCATGAGTAAATGCAAGGGGGGGGGGTAGGTGATGAGAATGGTGGCATGGGTGGGAGGCAGAAAGTCCCCGTATACTCCAAGTATACGGCCGTATACTTCTGAGTATACGGCCGTATACTCCGAAGTATACGGCAAGAATACTTCTCCAATACTTCGAGTATACTGACAAATACCTCAAAAAGTGTAGATTGCCACACACAGGTGTGGGTGTATGGAATTGGCTTTCTGGTTTTTTGACCCCCCCCCCCCCTATTTTCAGGGTGCTAAACTCATTTTTTTATATCCCATGGGCACACGGAATGACTAGGTACATGTGCCAAAATGGCTGTTTTGGGGGGGTATTCTTGGTATGCCAGGTTATGCTCACCATATAATTTTCCAATTGTAAGGTCCAAAGTGTACGTCACCAATTGCACTATCCCTATTGTAAATCCCTAATTGTAAATTTCCAATGGTAAGTTCCAAAGTGTACGTCCCCAATTGCACAACCCCTATTATAAATCTCCAATTGTAAATTTCCGATTGTAAGTTCCAAAGTGTATGTCCCCAATTGCACAACCCCTATTGTAAATCGCGAAGGGTAAACTTACAATTGTAAGTTCCAAAGTGTACGTCCCCAATTGCACAATCCCAAGTGTACATCCCCAATCGTAAATTTCCAATTGTAAGTTCCAAAGTGTGAGTCCCCAATAGCACAATCCCTATTGTAAATCCCCAATTGTAAATGTCCAATTGGAAGTTCCAAAGTGTACGTCCCCAATTGCAGAATCCCTATTGTAAATCCCCAATCGTAAATGTCCAATTGGAAGTTCCAAAGTGTACGTCCCGAATTGCAGAATCCCTATTGTAAATCCCCACTTGTAAATTTCCCATTGGCAAGTTCAACTGTAAGTCACCAATTGCAGATACCCTATTGTAAATCCCCAATTGTAATTCCCAATTGTAAGCTCCAAAATGTACATCCCCAATTGCACAATCCTTATTGTAAATACCCAATTGTAAATTTCCAATTGGAAGTTTCAACGTTTAAGTCCCCAATTGCAGTATCCCTATTGTAAATCCCCAATCGTAAATTTCCAATTGTAAGTTCCAAAGTGTACGTCCTCAATTGCACAATCCCTATTGTAAACCCCCAATTGTAAATTTCCAATTGTAAGTTCCAAAGTGTACGTCCTCAATTGCACAATCCCTATTGTAAATCCCCAATCGTAAATGTCCAATTGGAAGTTCCAACGTGTACGTCCCGAATTGCAGAATCCCTATTGTAAATCACCACTTGTAAATTTCCCATTGGCAGGTTCAACTGTAAGTCACCAATTGCAGATACCCTATTGTAAATCCCCAATTGTAAATTCCCAATTGTAAGTTCCATAATGTACATCCCCAATTTCACAATCCCTATTGTAAATCCCCAATTGTAAATTTCCAATTGGAAGTTTCAAGGTTTAAGTCCCCAATTGCAGTATCCCTATTGTAAATCCCCAATTGCAATTTCCAATTGTAAATTCCAAAGTGTCCGTCCTCAATTGCACAATCCCCATTGTAAACCCCCAATTGTAAATTTCCAATTGTAAGTTCCAAAGTGTACGTCCTCAATTGTACAATCCCTATTGTAAATCCCCAATCGTAAATGTCCAATTGGAAGTTCCAAAGTGTACGTCCCGAATTGCAGAATCCCTATTGTAAATCCCCACTTGTAAATTTCCCATTGGCAGGTTCAACTGTAAGTCACCAATTGCAGATACCCTATTGTAAATCCCCAATTGTAATTCCCAATTGTAAGCTCCAAAATGTACATCCCCAATTGCACAATCCTTATTGTAAATCCCCAATTGTAAATTTCCAATTGGAAGTTTCAACGTTTAAGTCCCCAATTGCAGTATCCCTATTGTAAATCCCCAATCGTAAATTTCGAATTATAAGTTCCAAAGTGTACGTCCTCAATTGCACAATCCCTATTGTAAACCCCCAATTGTAAATTTCCAATTGTAAGTTCCAAAGTGTACGTCCTCAATTGCACAATCCCTATTGTAAATCCCCAATCGTAAATGTCCAATTGGAAGTTCCAAAGTGTACGTCCCGAATTGCAGAATCCCTATTGTAAATCACCACTTGTAAATTTCCCATTGGCAGGTTCAACTGTAAGTCACCAATTGCAGATACCCTATTGTAAATCCCCAATTGTAAATTCCCAATTGTAAGTTCCATAATGTACATCCCCAATTTCACAATCCCTATTGTAAATCCCCAATTGTAAATTTCCAATTGGAAGTTTCAAAGTTTAAGTCCCCAATTGCAGTATCCCTATTGTAAATCCCCAATTGCAATTTCCAATTGTAAATTCCAAAGTGTCCGTCCTCAATTGCACAATCCCTATTGTAAACCCCCAATTGTAAATTTCCAATTGTAAGTTCCAAAGTGTACGTCCTCAATTGTACAATCCCTATTGTAAATCCCCAATCGTAAATGTCCAATTGGAAGTTCCAAAGTGTACGTCCCGAATTGCAGAATCCCTATTGTAAATCCCCACTTGTAAATTTCCCATTGGCAAGTTCAACTGTAAGTCACCAATTGCAGATACCCTATTGTAAATCCCCAATTGTAAATTCCCAATTGTATGTTCCAAAATGTACATCCCCAATTGCACAATCCTTATTGTAAATCCCCAATTGTAAATTTCCAATTGGAAGTTTCAAAGTTTAAGTCCCCAATTGCAGTATCCCTATTGTAAATCTTCAATTGCAATTTCCAATTGTAAATTCCAAAGTGTCCGTCCTCAATTGCACAATCCCTATTGTAAACCCCCAATTGTAAATTTCCAATTGTAAGTTCCAAAGTGTACGTCCTCAATTGTACAATCCCTATTGTAAATCCCCAATCGTAAATGTCCAATTGGAAGTTCCAAAGTGTACGTCCCGAATTGCAGAATCCCTATTGTAAATCACCACTTGTAAATTTCCCATTGGCAGGTTCAACTGTAAGTCACCAATTGCAGATACCCTATTGTAAATCCCCAATTGTAAATTCCCAATTGTATGTTCCAAAATGTACATCCCCAATTGCACAATCCTTATTGTAAATCCCCAATTGTAAATTTCCAATTGGAAGTTTCAAAGTTTAAGTCCCCAATTGCAGTATCCCTATTGTAAATCTTCAATTGCAATTTCCAATTGTAAATTCCAAAGTGTCCGTCCTCAATTGCACAATCCCTATTGTAAACCCCCAATTGTAAATTTCCAATTGTAAGTTCCAAAGTGTACGTTCTCAATTGCACAATCCCTATTGTAAATCCCCAATCGTAAATGTCCAATTGGAAGTTCCAACGTGTACGTCCCGCATTGCAGAATCCCTATTGTAAATCCCCACTTGTAAATTTCCCATTGGCAGGTTCATCTGTAAGTCACCAATTGCAGATACCCCATTGTAAATCCCCAATTGTAAATTCCCAATTGTAAGGTCCAAAGTGTACATCCCCAATTGCACAATCCTTATTGTAAATCCCCAGTTGTAAATTTCCAATTGGAAGTTTCAACGTTTAAGTCCCCAATTGCAGTATCCCTATTGTAAACCCCCAATTGCAATTTCCAATTGTAAATTCCAAAGTGTACGTCCCCAATTGCACAATCCCTATTGTAAGTCCCCAATTGTAAATTTCAAATTGTAATTTGCAAAGTGTATGTGCCCTATCGAAGAATCCCTGTTGTAAATCCCCATTGGTAAATTTCCAAACCTAAGTTCCAAAGTGTACGTCCCCGATTGCACAATCCCTATTGCAAATCCCCAAATCTAAACTTCCAATTGTAAGTTCCAAAGTGTAAGTCCCGAATTGCACAATCCCTATTGTAAAGCCCCAATGGTAATTTTCCAATTGTAAGGTCCAAAGTGTACGTCACCAATTGCACTATCCCTATTGTAAATCCCTAATTGTAAATTTCCAATGGTAAGTTCCAAAGTGTACGTCCCCAATTGCACAACCCCTATTATAAATCTCCAACTGGAAATTTCCGATTGTAAGTTCCAAAGTGTACGTCCCCAATTGCACAATCCCAAGTGTACATCCCCAATCGTAAATTTCCAATTGTAAGTTCCAAAGTGTGAGTCCCCAATAGCACAATCCCTATTGTAAATCCCCAATTGTAAATGTCCAATTGGAAGTTCCAAAGTGTACGTCCCCAATTGCAGAATCCCTATTGTAAATCCCCAATCGTAAATGTCCAATTGGAAGTTCCAAAGTGTACGTCCCGAATTGCACAATCCCTATTGTAAATCCCCACTTGTAAATTTCCCATTGGCAAGTTCAACTGTAAGGCACCAATTGCAGATACCCCATTGTAAATCCCCAATTGTAATTCCCAATTGTAAGCTCCAAAATGTACATCCCCAATTGCACAATCCTTATTGTAAATCCCCAATTGTAAATTTCCAATTGGAAGTTTCAACGTTTAAGTCCCCAATTGCAGTATCCCTATTGTAAATCCCCAATCGTAAATTTCCAATTGTAAGTTCCAAAGTGTACGTCCTCAATTGCACAATCCCTATTGTAAACCCCCAATTGTAAATTTCCAATTGTAAGTTCCAAAGTGTACGTCCTCAATTGCACAATCCCTATTGTAAACCCCCAATTGTAAATTTCCAATTGTAAGTTCCAAAGTGTACGTCCTCAATTGTACAATCCCTATTGTAAATCCCCAATCGTAAATGTCCAATTGGAAGTTCCAACGTGTACGTCCCGAATTGAAGAATCCCTATTGTAAATCACCACTTGTAAATTTCCCATTGGCAGGTTCAACTGTAAGTCACCAATTGCAGATACCCTATTGTAAATCCCCAATTGTAAATTCCCAATTGTAAGTTCCATAATGTACATCCCCAATTTCACAATCCCTATTGTAAATCCCCAATTGTAAATTTCCAATTGGAAGTTTCAAAGTTTAAGTCCCCAATTGCAGTATCCCTATTGCAAATCCCCAATTGCAATTTCCAATTGTAAATTCCAAAGTGTCCGTCCCCAATTGCACAATCCCTATTGTAAACCCCCAATTGTAAATTTCCAATTGTAAGTTCCAAAGTGTACGTCCTCAATTGTACAATCCCTATTGTAAATCCCCAATCGTAAATGTCCAATTGGAAGTTCCAAAGTGTACGTCCCGAATTGCAGAATCCCTATTGTAAATCCCCACTTGTAAATTTCCCATTGGCAGGTTCAACTGTAAGTCACCAATTGCAGATACCCTATTGTAAATCCCCAATTGTAAATTCCCAATTGTATGTTCCAAAATGTACATCCCCAATTGCACAATCCTTATTGTAAATCCCCAATTGTAAATTTCCGATTGGAAGTTTCAAAGTTTAAGTCCCCAATTGCAGTATCCCTATTGTAAATCTTCAATTGCAATTTCCAATTGTAAATTCCAAAGTGTCCGTCCTCAATTGCACAATCCCTATTGTAAACCCCCAATTGTAAATTTCCAATTGTAAGTTCCAAAGTGTACGTCCTCAATTGTACAATCCCTATTGTAAATCCCCAATCGTAAATGTCCAATTGGAAGTTCCAAAGTGTACGTCCCGAATTGCAGAATCCCTATTGTAAACCCCCAATTGTAAATTTCCCATTGGCAAGTTCAACTGTAAGTCACCAATTGCAGATACCCTATTGTAAATCCCAAATTGTAAATTCCCAATTGTACGTTCCAAAATGTACATCCCCAATTGCACAATCCTTATTGTAAATCCCCAATTGTAAATTTCCAATTGGAAGTTTCAAAGTTTAAGTCCCCAATTGCAGTATCCCTATTGTAAATCTTCAATTGCAATTTCCAATTGTAAATTCCAAAGTGTCCGTCCTCAATTGCACAATCCCTATTGTAAACCCCCAATTGTAAATTTCCAATTGTAAGTTCCAAAGTGTACGTCCTCAATTGTACAATCCCTATTGTAAATCCCCAATCGTAAATGTCCAATTGGAAGTTCCAAAGTGTACGTCCCGAATTGCAGAATCCCTATTGTAAATCCCCACTTGTAAATTTCCCATTGGCAGGTTCAACTGTAAGTCACCAATTGCAGATACCCTATTGTAAATCCCCAATTGTAAATTCCCAATTGTATGTTCCAAAATGTACATCCCCAATTGCACAATCCTTATTGTAAATCCCCAATTGTAAATTTCCAATTGGAAGTTTCAAAGTTTAAGTCCCCAATTGCAGTATCCCTATTGTAAATCTTCAATTGCAATTTCCAATTGTAAGTTCCAAAGTGTCCGTCCTCAATTGCACAATCCCTATTGTAAATCCCCAATCGTAAATGTCCAATTGGAAGTTCCAACGAGTACGTCCCGCATTGCAGAATCCCTATTGTAAATCCCCACTTGTAAATTTCCCATTGGCAGGTTCATCTGTAAGTCACCAATTGCAGATACCCCATTGTAAATCCCCAATTGTAAATTCCCAATTGTAAGGTCCAAAGTGTACATCCCCAATTGCACAATCCTTATTGTAAATCCCCAGTTGTAAATTTCCAATTGGAAGTTTCAACGTTTAAGTCCCCAATTGCAGTATCCCTATTGTAAACCCCCAATTGCAATTTCCAATTGTAAATTCCAAAGTGTACGTCCTCAATTGCACAATCCCTATTGTAAACCCCCAATTGTAAATTTCCAATTGTACGTTCCAAAGTGTACATCCCCGATTGCACAATCCCTATTGTAAATCCCCAATCGTAAATGTCCAATTTCAAGTTCAAAGGCGTACGTCCCCAATTGCAGAATCCTTGTTGTAAATTCCGAATTGTAAATTTCCTATCCTAAGTTCCAAAGTGTACGTCACCAATTGCACAATCCCTATTGTAAATCCCCAATTGTAAATGTCGAATGGCAAATTCCAAAATGTAAGTCCCCAAGTGCACAATCCCTATTGTAAATCCCCAATTGTAAATTTCCAATTGTAAGTTCCAAAATATAAGTACCCAATTGCAGAATCCCGATTGTAAATCACCAATTGTAAAGGTAAAGGTAGAAGAGGGCAAAACCAAATTGGAAATTCCAAAGTGTAAGTCACCAATTGCACAATCCCTATTGTAAATCCCCAATTGTAACTTTCCAATTGGTGGTGTGAACGCCCCGGAAATGTGGGGACCCATCGCTGTGTGCCCTCGCAGGCATGTATCTCCTACATGTCGTAATCTTTCGAAGTACTGTACAGGGGTTGTTCTTGTGACGACTGCGTGCCCCTGCCAAACCTGTTGCCAGCCCCCTCCCAAAGCTATTGCCAAGCCTTGTGCCAAACCCCCAGCGGAGGTTGCAAGCACCCAAGCCAGCAGCTAAGCCCTTGCCAAGTGAACCCATTCCAATGGCCCCTGTTGCGCATGTTCATGTTGAGCATGTTCAGATGTTCAACATTAAGTGTGCACACCAAACGTAGTGGAGCCTATTTCTCAATAGACCGGTTCCCAATCACGTTAATTGGGTCCCGAACTCATTGATTGGTTCCCACGCATGGTGACTGGCTCACACACACACACACACACACACTGATTCGTTCCCACTCACGTTGATTGGTTCTGGCACACATGGATTTGTTCCCACACACAATTATAGGTTGCCACACACATCGATTGCCCCCCGCACACGTTGATTGTGCAATTGGGGACTTACACTTTGGAACTTACAATCGGAAATTTACAATTGGGGATTTACAATCCGGATTGTGCAATTGGGTACATTGATTGGTTCCCGCACACATTGATTGGTTCCCACACGCGTTGATTGGTTCCCACATACCTTGGCATGCATTGACTGGTCCATGCAACGTGAGTGGGAACCAATCAACATCTGTGGGAACCGTTCAACATGAGTGGGAAACATTCAACATGAGTGGGAGCCAATCAATGAGAAAAAGATGCACATAGACCCAATCCCGTGAGTCTCGTAAGGTTGATTTTTCATAGACACAAAAGAGAAGAATGGTGCATATACTTTTCCTCATCCAAAAATGTTTGCCAACGCTGTATTCCAAAGCATTCTGATGCAAAATGTGTGTGGTTGCCGGTGATGCTGCTTGCACAGTCTGCCAATACCTGAAATTACTTTATGTCGCTGCATTGCTCAATGGGGAGTTGGCTGTACAATCGTTTGCACAGGAACACGGGCTGGCCCGCATGTTTATTGAGGGGCAGGATCACTACGGTACAATGAATGTGCTGTTTAGTTTCAAGCAGGCGTTCTAGCTTCAGGCCATCAGGAATGGAATGGAGCGGACGGCAGTGTCGTAAGCGACGGGCATGATGTGACGAAAGTGAGTTGTGAGTGTAGAGCGCAATGCAGCAGAAAAAAAGGGGGCACGGACGCATTGCACAGCAAAGGCAAGAGGAACGGAGCTGCAACCTTTTTCCCCGAGGTTTGCCCTCTCCATAGTGGGTGCTTGCAGGCATGGCTGTTGTTGGAACCCATTCCAGGATGTTGGCTAAATTGGAGGTTGGATGGAGGTTGCTGGAGGTTGGCTTGAGGTCATTGGAGGTTCGGTGCAGGTGCCTGGAGGTTGGCTAGAGGTTGCTGGAGGTTCACTGGTGGTTACTGGAGGTTCATTGGAGGATGTTGGAGGTTACCTAGGGTTTGCTGCAGGTTGCTGGAAGCTGGTGGAGGTTCTCTCAGGGTTGCTGAAGGTTTGCTGGAGGGTGCTAAAGGTTGGTTGGAGGTTCAGAAGTTGGCCGGATGTTCCTGGAGGTTCACTGGAGGCTGCTGGAGGTTCGGTGCATTTTGGCTGGAAATTGCTTGGAGACCATTGGAGGATCGCTGAAGGTCGCTGGAGGGTGCTAATGGTTAATGTTGCTGCAGGTTGGCAGGTTAGCTGGATGGGGATGCTGGAGGTTCGCTGAAGTATGCTGGAGATTGGCTGCAGTTTGGCTGGAAACTGGCTGGAGTTTGTTGCAGGTTCGGCAGAAGCTCTTGGAGGTTTGATGGAGGTTTCTGGAGGTTGCTAAAGGGTTACTGGAGATTGCTGGAGGTTGGCAGGAGGTTGCCTGGAGGTTGCCTGGAGGCTGGCAGAGGTTCTCTTGGGGTTGCCAGAGGTTCACTGCAGGTTGCTAGAGTTTGTTGAAGGTTGCTGAAGGTTCACTGGAGGCGGCTGAAGGTTGCTGGAGGTTCGCTGGAGTTTGCTGCAGGCTCCCTGGGGGCTGCCAGATGTTCGCTGGAGGTTGCTGGAGTTGGGCTGCAGGTTGGTGGTTAGCTGGAGGTTGCTGGAGGTTGCTGGATATTCACTGGAGGCTGCTCGAGGTTGGCTGGAGGTTGCTGGAGACTGCTGGGGGTGGATGGAGGTTGTTGGAGGTTCGCTGGAGGTGGTAGGAGGGTGGCTGTAGAATTGGAGTTTGACAGGAGGTTGCTGGAGGTGGAGGTTGCTGGAGGTTCTGAAGGTTCGCTTGAGGGTGCTCAAGGTTGGTCATGGTTTGCTCGAGGTTCGCTGGAGGTTGCTGGAGGTTGGCTGCATTTTGGCTGGAAGTTGCGGGGGGGTCAAGGTTCCTAGAGCTTGGCTGTAGGTGGCTGGAGGTTGGATGGAGGTTGCTAGTGGTTGCTGGAGGTTGCTGGGGAAAGTGCTGGGGAAAAGAACAAGGGTAGTAAGCCGACCCTCCTTCGCATTGCCAGTGAACCTACAGCAAACTCCAGCCAGTTTCCGGCCAAAATGCAGTCAACCTCCAGCATACTTCAGCCAATGTCCAGCAACCTCCAGCAGACTCCATCCAACCTTCAGCAACCTCCAGAAACCTCCAGTCAACCTCCAAGAACCTCCAGCGATCCTGCAGCAACCTCCAGACCACTTCCAGCCAAAATGCAGTGAACCTCCAGCAACCTCTGCCAGCTGTCCTTTGTTTTGTCGATGACCCCTTTTCCTGCAGGAAATCACTTGGTACCCCCCATGGGGGTACAGGCTGGAACAGCCCTTTCGTAAACCCCCCGCCCTCTCCCGCTTTCTATGCAACCGGCTGCGCACGACAGTTCCCTCACAACCCTGAGGAACATGGGCAAAGGGACAGTTTCCCCCAACAGAAAAACAAGAACGTGGGACACAGCAAGAAATGCACAGAGCAATGGCTCCACATGCACAAAATGACTGGGAAAGACTATGTTCTGGTGTGTGCACAAGTCTATTGCGAGATAGGCTGTGTGCGCCACTTTTTCTTGTTGGAACGTTTGACCTTGAAGAGCTGAGCCACTGAAATAGGCTCACCCGCTGCAGGTTGAGCTGCAGGCTTGGCTGCAAGTTAGCCTGAGGATTTGGCACGAGGCTTGGCTTGCAGAGGGGGCTTGGCAGGAAGGTGGAGCCCTCGTGGCAAGCAATTTGGCTGGAGCACACCTCCTGTGAAATTCCAACTTCTCTTCAAAAATGTCCAAACTCCAAACTCTGGAAGCACTCTTTGCATACACAACCTCGCTGCCAAAGGCCAAGATGCCACAACTTTTCAAAACGGAATCACTCCCAATAACCATGTCAAGCACCCCTGTAGCAACGAACTCCTCCCACCACTAAACATGTCTTGATCTCCCTGTGGGGTTCTTGGGCGGAGCTCCTATTTCGGACATCCAATATGTCCGGCAGGGTTCTTACTACCATAGAGGTTGCTGTGCAGGCCTTTGTGGCCAGTTACGTGAGTTCACTTGCCCCTCTTGGAACCTTGAAGATGGGTGGGTGGTGCAAGACAGCAGGAACAGGTCAGGTATGCCTCACGGTTGATGAGAGCAAATCTTTGCCGCTGACAATGTTGAAGTGCTGTGAACCGCTACGGGTGGCCTGCAGGGAAATTCTGTGGAGGGACTGGGTCAGGGCATTGCTTAACAACCAGGGGAGGGGGGATGGAACGGGGCTCTGGCCAACCCCGGCCAACCGACCCACCTACGGGAGAAAAAATTTGCTTGGGAGGAAATTGCAATTTACGAAAGGGCCTAGAAAGGTGAGACTGACTTTGAGGCCCCCCCGACCCCCCACCCCCCACCCCCAGTAGGGGTCATCCCCACCTGAAACAGTACCCTGGACTGGGTGGGTGTGGATATTGAACCTCAGGACCATGAGGCGTTCAGAAGAGTGACGCAGGTTTGCACGAGCCCCTTGTGTTCGAAAACAGGGAGGACGCATGGAAAGCATTGCGCGTGGAATGATGTGACGGAGCATATATAGTAATAGCATGGTCTTGCACACGCCTGAGAGACAGGTCTGCTTTGCAGTCGTTAGTGCACACTTTGATAGAACACCAATCCAGTGGACACCAGCCCCATAAGGGGGCTCTGCCACTAGGGCAGATGTGTATGTTGATGTCCCCAGGACCCCTGCACTTGCCTGGGGCCTTAACCTTTGGGGGACTCGGTAGACAATGGACGGTGCCGATGATGGCCTTCCCCACTGCTTTTGCTCCATTCCCAACGACGCTGTCCGCTCCCCCTCACACGGCAAATCAGAAGATAAACACCGACGTGCCACGCACATACAACAGTGGGATGATGCAGCAGCCTGACTATCATTCACCAGGCGTGGTACTCCTTGCTGGCAAAAATTCTACACATTGTCCGCACCCCAACCGGGTGGTGGGAACACAATAAATTTTCAACAAATCTGTACACACACAGAGATAGTGATCCCCTGTTCGTAAACGAAAAGGGGGCAAGACAAACAGGGGATCACAAATGACAAAGCACCAAGGCAATTCAACAATTCACCTCTGGTACTCCTCATCCTTGTTCCCATGCACAGACCAAACACGCTCACCAAGCTAGAACCTACAGACATTACGAACCCAAACTGGGTCAGTGCTCGGCGCACGCAGCCAAGCAGCCACAGCACCGGCGTGAACCCCAGCGTGCGAGTTCAGTGCGCTGTAGTCCCATCTGTCAAAATCCCCACCCACGCCTTCACGTCAGCGGCCCGTATCACTGCACGATTGCACCGCATCAGCACACATGTTGATCCTACTCAAGCAATAATCCAGACCAGATGGCGATTTCAACCACCTGGAAATAGCACATGCATTGCAGCAAACTCGCGCACCCCTTGGTCCCAAATACAGGAAAAAGCATTGGGCCGCAGCCATGGCGCCCGAATCCACAGGGGGCAGCTTCTGGTGCCCGCAGACAAACATCCACGGCGCCGGCGCCGACCACAGGGTACAGTGCTCGCATGCACAGGCCCCAAACTCCAGACCCCGCATATTCAGAACGGCGGGCGCTCACAAAGCACGGAACATGAAGCACACGCGCCGTACCAACACCTGCTTCCCTTGGACCCATATATAGGGCAGACACTGGCCCCCGGCTCTCGTGTGCGACGACAGACTAAGGTACAGCCTACTATCCCCAACCCTCACAATCCAACGATGGCGGCACAGGTGGTTCCCGCCCATTCCCTTAACATTCGCATCACCGGACGGGGTCTTCTGCTGCTCCGCAACACCATGCAGACGGCCCGCCAGGTCCTGCGCCGCCAGCTGCCGCACCCCCGGAGCATCTTCCTTCGAGCAAGGCCGCATGAAGACCAGCCTAGCAGCCAGACCCAACCAGATCCGCTTCACCGGCCGCCAGGCAAGGCGCCTCTCCAGCACAACCCTGAGGTGTTGTTGCGCACGTTCCCGCTTGCGCTGCAGCGCCTCCACCAACCGGCGGTAACGAGATTTTCCACGCCTGCGGCGGCGGCGTTTCCCGCGTTTAGGCATGGCAAAAGCACTGAGCACCGCGAAAATGGCGAACCATGTGTTTCCCTAAAACTAATAGAGAACACCTCACAATACCAACCCCCCCACCGACACCACCTCGCGAGGGTGCTTCAGCAACACCCACCAGAGTTGAAACGCACGGAAACACGCCCGTTGCACATTAGACTGGAAATTGGAGTCCAACCTACTTGGCGGATCAGCCGGTTGTAACACGCCCGGCACCAGCCGGACCTCGACAATTAAACCAGACTGCAACAACCTCAGAACCAGGGCCCTCGGTAGCCTCTGCTGCCTTGACAGCCACGTGGACGCCCGCAGGGCTACCAACTGGCACGCAGATACCTGGGAGTCCGTGACCAGCACAACATAACTCCACCCCAACCTGACCGCCAACCTTACCAACCACACCAAGACCCAAAGCTCAGCGCTCTGCTGCGTGTGACGTGCAGGGGGGATCACCTGGGAACGGACACCTGACAATCGCGGGATGAATGCCCCTCCTCTATATCGAATGATATCCAATGCAGCATCCCCAAACATCACACAGTGTCGAACAGCCCATAAATCGGGCGTAGCAGACAATGCATGAAACACAGCAAGGCGTGCCGGTGTCGGGGGTTCCCAAGTATCCATACAACGGACGATCGCGGTACACAGTCCATGCAGCACCTTCAGTGGCGTGGGTCTCTCAAACCCTCCCCACCGATCACAACAATAGCTCCCCGCGAGCAGTGGCCCCCCCCCCCAGACGGGGCCTAAAGTGCCAATGGATGAAGCCCAATGCCTTGGAGAGCAACCGGGAAGAAGGCCTGGACCTCGTGGCCAGCCTGAGCCAAATGTTGAACATCTGGAGAAAGGCCCTTGGATGTGAACGGATCGTGCGCACTCCCAAATTTATGTACTTCCCTAGGAAAAATATATCTGTAACCGGCTCCAACGTACTCTTTCCCGACACAATAAAACCAGCCTCCTCTAGCGCCCTGACCACGCGAGCAGTCACAACACGCAAACGCGCTGGATCCGGCCCCAAAATCAAAAAATCATCTAAATAATGGAAGAGGGTGTACCCCTCTGGGATCAAGGGTCGCACTATCCTTCCCAACGCCGTGTGACAGAACAACGGGGAATGTTTCCAACCAAACGGCATCCGCGACATACAAAACACCCTCTCCACACCTTCCCAACGCATTCGGAACCGAAAGGCTCTCCCGTGTCGTCTTGGCAACTTAAAACTCCAAAAGGCGTTTTTAAGGTCCACGTGTGTACAAAACAACGGCCTATCGGCCGGCCAATCCGCCAACTTCTTGGAGATTTGCTCCCAACCATCCAACGAGAAAGTCAGCGGCTTATGTAAGCTCTCATTGAACTCAACGAGATTAAATATAAGGGACACTTTTTCTGTGGACTTCGGGATCACAAACGGCCAGCATGTCGCCCTCAAAGGGCAATTTTCATCCATAATGGTAACTATCTCCTCACGCAACAACCATTTAACCATGGGTCGCACCAAAGCCTCCCTATTAGACGAGTGACTTTCTCTCTCCAAGTGAAAATCGGACACAGACGCCTCAAAATCAGGGGGGGCCAACTCACACCACAGATCATCGGAAATCGTGTAGTTTCCCACCGCCCCCAAACCCCTCTCCACCAGCTGCGGGTCCACCCTGCCCACCTGCGGCACTGGCGACGTAGACAAATGCAAAAGAGCCTGCCAAGACTCAGCGGTAAATTCTGACAGCGCGTTAAAAATTATATCCGGCGCTGACCGCAAACGGTAGTCCTCACACGTCACAAACAAGCGAAGCACAAACAAATGGAGTCGCTTCATGAGTAGCAGAACCCCGCAAGACAGTGCCTGGTGAAGCCACGGTAAGAATGTAAAGAAGGCTTGCAAAAATTGGACAAACAACGGAACTGGTTCCGAACGCACATACAACAGGTCTGCCCTGGTCAGAGGGCGGGGCCCCCCATCCGCCAATGTGATAACCTGCAGCGATCCCTGCGCTGAACTCAGCACTGGGCCACCAACAGGCTCGTCACAGGCAGATGGGGTTTCGCGAATCGCCCCCACGGGGGGCGAACTTCCAGGCGACCCCCCCCCCCGCGCTTGCCTGCCGCTGCACTGCCGCCTTGGGCCTGATTCTCCGGTGGGGAACGCACAGCCACTTTGCTGGCAGGCCCGACTGGAGGCCCATCAGGATGCCCCCTCTTGGAGGCAGGCCGTCTGGCTTTTGCATTACCCAGGCCCACCTTCGCGCTCGCCGCATGATGCCGCTGGACAGATATGGAACCGCCCAGACCAACGACTCGCCGCTTGGGCCTCGGTTTACCGTCGCCGTCGACCTCTGCTGCGCCACTTCTCGGTGTCTTGCCGGCTCCCTTAGATCGCAGCCTCCTCTTGCCGCCCCCGACCTGAGGTCCGGTTCCCGGCGTGAATTGTTGAGGGCGTTCCCCCGGATCAGCGGGCGGTGCGGGCTTCGTGGTGGAGCCACAGGCGCTTGCTGTGGACACGGCGGAGGCCGAAGACTCCGAGGGGACGGACGAAGAATCCGAATCAGACTCCACGTCATCCATTTCCCCTTGATGCGGCGCCACATCCATATCAGGAAGAGATACCACAGGCCCCGCAGGCACCGGGGCAGCGATTTCCAGCGACGCCTTCGGGGACTTCCTTTCGGGATTAGCATACATGGGGTCACCCCACAGGTCGGCCAGCAGCACAGCCAACCGCTCACCAGGAGTCTGGCCACCCACAGGCCATGGAAGCACCAAAGCCCCAACCACCGCAGGGTCAGAGTAGCCCAAAGCGTACTCCAACGCCGTGGCCCGTCGTTTCCACCTCCCCCACCAAACGAAATAGGCCACATTTGGAGAGCGGTGGAAGGCGGCCGCAGCGCCCCCCCGCCGCAGGGAATGCCACCGATGGTCACTATACGGGGAATCACGGAGGAGGTCTGCGAAGATCTTCTCCACTGCCTCAACCCCTCCCCTAACCAACGGTTGACCCTCCGGGACGCAGCTTGCCGCGGCGTAGGATCTAAGGAATCGGACCCACGAGCGTCCCCACTCATAAAGCGGGCGCCGCACTTCCCTGTGGCCTCCAACCTTGGTAGTGACGAACAGGACCACGGAATCGCTTGCCAGTCCCGCTGGCTTGATGGACACCGCTTCTGAGACTCGCAAGAAGAGAAGCCAACTGAGGTTCGCCAACGCCGCCACTGCTTGCTCAACCGGTGAGGCCGCTCTGGCCCAAAGGAGGCTGAGACCCTCCGGTCCCAGGTATGGCTGTCCCGGTGTCGGTTTTCCAGACTTTGCAAGTCTCCAGTGGATGGCCTGAACACAGCTAGGGAGCAGCCTGATATCTTCCGCCGCTCGAGGCGCGGACACATAACCCCTGAGGGTGGATGTGGCCTGCCCCATAGAGACCCTTGACGCCAAGAAGTCAGACAACGTGTCAGTAAGCGGCGTCCGCAAAGCCCTGGTTCCCTCATACCTCGCCACCGCGGACAGGGCGGAACGGTATCGGGCTTGCGTTTTTGGGGCCCAGCCCCGAACGCCCACGGCCGCCACCCTAAACGATCCAACAGCCGCCATCGCCATTGCCCATTCCGCCGCCGCCGCGCTGAAGGTCGCTCTGGCAGCAGGTAAGGCCTCGCGGGTGGGGATTGGACGCGCGGGTTGGGAATCTTCACACCAACACGGCCATCCCCACCCCGCCCTGTCGCAGTGGCGACAGTCCCGTCAGGACCAGTGGGGACACTGGAAATGCCAGTGCCTCAACTGCTCTGATGGGACGCCCTCTTTGGCGCATCTCTGGCAGTCGCCAGACGGGCGGGCGGATATGGGCACCCACCTTCCTTTCTTCGCCATCCAATGAAGGACGCCTTGTCGCATAGCGAAGTCGATGCCCTTATACTTAAAGGACGGTCCCCCGTTTTTGACCGCATCTGGCCAGCTCATGGCATCCAGCGGGTTTGACGGGTCCGCCCGACTGTTGGACTCCGGCGCGAACCTCTGGGCGTACGCCTGCTGGGAGTCGAGGATGATACCCCAAATCCTGTAGGCCAGCCTGTCGCCCCTCGGGCATTCCATCGCATTGCCCATCACGTCGGACGGCCTGACCGGTGCAGCACTTGCGCTTCTAACGTAGTCCCGCAGTGCCTCGCCAGACTGGCGCACCCAACTGGCTACTTTGTCGCCCCCCAGCATCTGCTCCACTGCCTCTGCGGTCAAGTCCGGCACTGAATTTCTCTCCGCGACGGCCAGGCTCTCCAACCGTGCTTGTAGGTGCCCGATCGCCTCTTGCTGGGACTGCAGCAACGCGCGCAACTCCTCAGGCGACATCTGGCTGGTGTCCTGCACCGGCGCGTCCGCCCCAGAACCCGAAGCTCCTTGGTCTGGGGCCCCAGACGACGCACTCTTAAACGGGGAGCGAAAGACCTGCATGCTGCTTCACAAAAACACAATAAATTTTCAACAAATCTGTACACACACAGAGATAGTGATCCCCTGTTCGTAAACGAAAAGGGGGCAAGACAAACAGGGGCTGTGTGAGGGTAGATTTGCCTCTTCAGGCCACAACACAACAAATGTAGTAGGCGACTAGGCACCTCTGGAAAAAAAAATAGACACACGCGCCGCGCGCACACACACGCAAACGCGCACACACGCAAACGCGGGCACACACACGTGCGCGCGTGCACGCACGCACACACACACACACACACACACACACACGCGCGCGCTGGGCCAACGGGCATGTCGCAATAGTCCGCATTATGGTACCACACGGCGTCGAAGGAGCGATACCCTGCGAGGCTTGGGCACACACGTTGCACAGACACGGGTCAATGGAGGGAGGACATCGTGCGTGTGTGGGAGCGCACAGGCGCGCGCACACACGCACCGATTGAACATGTGTTGTGGAAAAAGACGGGCAGTTGACATGACAACGCAATGCAATACAGTCCGAAGACCAGTATCAGTCACATGCGGCGTGCCCATGCACAACTTCTCCATACGCCAAGCGCTCCGCCGACGTTCAAGGGGCTAATGAGGGGGAGCCACCGGATTGCAATCAAAGGGCAGCCGCCCCCGGGGGAAGGGGGCCATATCAGACAAAAAATATGCATTTGAGTGACGCTTTCAGATGGTAGCTTCTGGCAGTGCACCCCCTCCAAACGCGCGCATGCTGCCTCTGAAGTATCAGAAACCGCTGTGTGAGCGGTGCATTACGTAGGGATTCGTACTGCAATTGCGCAAAGAAGACAACGGGTTTGGTACCCTGTCCCCTCCGACCCGGCAGCTGGGGCTGTTTTGTGCACCCCCCTAACCCCTGGCCCAGAAGACGACGTTACGATGTCTTGGGACGCTTCATGGGCATGGGCGGCGGGAAGTCCGCCTGAAGAAGGGCTGCGTCGCGCTTCTGCGAAAACACCTTCGTCCATGAGGCGCTCAAAGCGCTCCGCTAACTTGGGGTCCTGAACACGGCGGAACGTGGGCAGAGCAACACAAAACATGGGAGACATGTGCCTGTACCTGAGCAGTTGCAAAAGAGGCCCAAAATGGGCCCAAAGACCTGCCGTAGGGTCATGGGGTGCCAAGGGGCAAAACATTGGGCCTCAAGCTGCTGAGGGGTTCCGTGCCCCATTGAGAATGCCGGGCGCAGGCACGCACCAGCACATAAAGCACAACGTGGGCCCATCAGTGGCCAGTACAAGACCATGCGCACCTTTCGGTCAGCAAGCGAGACGGAGCATTGGTAGCTATCCCACCCACCCCTTTCCCCCCGATGATTAGATCAAGCGCAGGTGCGGGCGCCCTATATCCCCCCTCTTTTTGGGGTCATTCGCGTAGCATACGCTTTGCACATTGAGGGCGCAGGGTGCGGATGTGCTACACTGTGCAAACATCCCAGGGACGCATCGGCACGGCATTCAGGCAGACGTGTCTGTCCGCAGGGGCGATGAGGTCCCAAGGCTGCGGAGGAGGCCGAAGTGTTGAAAGGCTGCGTGATGTGTGTCCTTTCGCGCAACGGCCATGTGTAGCCTTGTGCCCCTGTGCAGTGCAGTCGCAGTTACGCGCGGCGGCTTTGGCATACGCTCTGGATCAAGCGCACAACACCAATAACAGCGTCACAACGGCGGCTGCGGGCGGTTCCGGCAGTGGCCGGGCCGCAACAACACCGCCATTTCTCTCCGACAAGGCAGTCCTGATTGAGTCTGCCAGTGCAGTAGTGCCCATTTCCAACCGGTTGACCGTGTCTGACCTCTGACCAGTCCATAGACACACCGATCACTGACAAGTGCAGTACAATGTCGTAGTACCCCCCAGACTTGCAACTAGTACCCGGGCACAGTGGTGGGGTATATCCGGGCAGGCCCGGGCACACTTTAAAGGATGGTTCATGAGTATCGAGTGGCCCCTACTTTGTGGCCTTGGGTAGGGGAGCTGTGAGGAGCAGGGGGGTCCTTAAGGAACCAGATTTTTTGCTAAGGACCCCCCTTAAGGATCGCCCTTAGGGACGCCCAACCGCCAACCGCCAACTGCCGCCAACCGCCAACTGCCACCAACCGCCAACCGCCAACTGCTGCCAACTGCCACCAACCGCCAACTACCAACCACCAAATGCCGTCAAACACCACCCGACAACCGCCACAAACCGTCAACCGCCACCAACCACCAACCGCCAACCGCCAACTTCCACCAACCGCCAACCGCCAACTGCCGCCAACCGCCAACTGTCACCAACCGCCAACCGCCAACTGCTGCCAACTGCCACCAACCGCCAGCTAACAACCACCAACTGCCGCCAAACACCACCCGACAACCGCCACCAACTGTCAACCGCCACCAGCCACCAACCGCCAACCGCCACCAACCGCCAACCGCCAACCCATGACAGTTGAGCACATGTGGTACCCGCGGTCTTTTTAGAAACTGCTGTAATGGAACACTTCGGTTTTTTTTTCCCCATTAAGGACCTCCCTGGTGAGAAGGCATGCAGGTGGAAGAAGGTGTGTGAAACCATGTGGAACACTTCACCTCCGCTGGGGACAACGCACGTCTTCGTGTATCCGGGCAAAGCAGAGTGACAGGGCGCATCCGGGCAGACGCGGGCTCGGGGGTACTAGCCGCAAGCCTGGTACCCCCCGACCAAAAAAAAACACACACACACCACCCCAACAGAATGGAGATGATTATTCAACAACTTACCGCAGGCCCACAGTCAACAAGTGCGAGGTAATGAATGGCCTGTCACTACAGGGAAGCACAGCGTTGTTATATCCCGAACAATGTCGATGAAATGCCGAGGGCGACGAGCTGCTTGTCCGACGAGCCCACCGTTAATTGTGCTGACCAGGGTTCAAATCGTTCTACAAAAGTTTTGACCCTCCAACGTTTTTCATTGGGGGATCATTTTGTCTCCCAAAATGATGATTTTACAAGGGGTTAAACATCCTATACCATACCTTGGGGGGCCTGGGCTCGCGCGCATGCCCCCAGCTGCACGTCCTGAAGTGTACTGGCAACAAAGAGACGGCCGACGGCTCTGGCGAAGCAGGAATCGAACCAAGGTACGCCTAACGGTGATCCTGCGCACTCTCCGCTCGACCGTATTCCCACACTGCATATTATGCGCTCCCCATCGCCTCTAAATGTAGGCCGCCACCAAAGAAAAAAAAAACTGGGTGTTTCTGCCTGCCTGACTGCCTGCCTGCCTGATTCACTGACTGCCTGACTGATTGACCGACTGACTGACTACCCTCTGCGAGGTGCCTTGCCGAAGGCAATAGAATTCGGCCATTTTCCGCCTTTATTTGTCGGCGCATTACCACACTACCCGGTGTGCGCAATAGCATTGTGCCTTTACGCTACTGGCGGTGGTGACCGATGCTGCCCATCGTTGCCTGCCCTCCGCAGGCACCACAAAGGGCAGTAAAGGGCATCCCGAGGGTGCCTGGTTGGGCAGCCTTTGGCACTGCTACGGGACACGGTCCAGGTTCGCTACCGGATGAGACTTGAGTTGCCAAACGGTGTGGGGCATTAAAACAGGTCCGTCCGCTGCATCGCATCAGTGATCCAGGGCCCTAAATCCATCCCACCTCCCTAATAACCCCCCCCCCCCAAAAGGTGGCCTTTGCACCCACCACCTTGATGACCACCCCTTGTTCCCAACCGATACCAGGAGCAAAATTCAAGCAGAGGTCATTGAAATTCAATCACTGATCCATTCCAACTAAACTGCAGGTGCTCAAAATGATAGATTGACCAAATCAGCGGCGCTGGAAAACACTGAACACGACGGGGTTGGTGCCTTTGGGTTGCTTCAGATTACAACTATACACACGTACACACAAATACTGCAGTTAAACTTCACTTGGTGACTTCATTGCCCCCTGCTTCAAGAGCTTGGTTGTTATGTTGTAGGGTGGGTGTGTTTTGCTCCCATGAGAAGTGCACCTCTGCCAATACGATTACCTTAGTCTGGGCCAAACTTGCCTGGTCGTGCGCGAGTGGATTGTGCAAGTACCCCACGATGTACCCCACGCCCCGAAATATCCCGCCCCCCCCCCCCCCCCCCCGAGGATTCCACTCTTCCGCTGCCGGGGACTATACTGACGCGTTCCCGTGGGGGGCCTGGCCACGAGACGCTGCAGCGGACACGCACAGGCAAGCAGGCAGGCAAAGCACTGCGCTCACAAGGGCATCTATATGGGCTGCTTCAGCCCAAATTGATTTTTGGCTCAAAAAGTCCAAAATTGACCCTTCGTCCGGGCCGTACAAAAATAGGGACGGACCTATTGACCCTATGCCCTTCAAGTACAAACTCCTTAGAGCCTCTATCCCACTTGGTTCCCTCTGGGTTCCTAGCATCATGGCGTCACAGGGTCGGCACGTGGGGTCATGATGCTAAAAATGGCAAAATTAGAGTTATCCCCTCGGGTGGCCTGGGCAGCCAAGGCAACGCCAACAGCTCACGGGATAGGAGGTCGGGCCTAGGACTTATATCTAAGGGCAAGACTTGGTATTAGGCCCGGGCTCCTTATGGGCAAAAAGATATGGGGCCGCCAATAGGCCACATGGTGAGCTGAAATTGGGGTCCCAAAATGGGTGTTATTGACAACCCAAAAAAGAGCCAAAATTGAAAGTATCCCCAATGGTATTTCTCCATGCCGGCTTGGAGATGGGACTCAATGTTCGGTGTGGGATACAATGGGAGTCCATTGGAGGCCTACACGTACTTGGGTCCCAAAGATCTCCATGGGCCATGGCATGGTGACAACCCATACTGGGCCCACAAATACCAAAATGGCAAAATTGGCCACACTCACATTGGGCTAGCTCCTTGCCAAAGGTCGCCTCGCTTCGCCCACGTGGTGTATGAGCCAAGGGGACCAATATGCATACTCCACATGCCATATATGGTTCATTGGTCCATGCGTCCGGCGTGCACGGGGGGGGTTGAACATAGTGCACGGCGGGCAGAAAATATTGTGGCATTCCCAAAATGTCCAAAATTGCACGCACTCATGGTTGGGGCAAATGGAGCACGAGTCCGACTTGGGCCGGACTATGCCCTAGATTTGGAATCAAGTCCTATGTGTCCAACATATCTTTTGGGCGTCGCTCAAACCCCTCCGGTTTTGGGAATCGCGGGGTCGCCAAGTGAGCCCATAATTTGGGATAGTCCCAAATTGCCCACTTGGTGGCCATGGTGCTCCAAGCCCAAGAGGAGTTAATCGCCGGGTCCAAGATATGTTGGGCACCGAAGTATGTACCCTCAATATATACTTAGGTCATGATGTCAATTGAGCGCAACATTGAGTTACAAGGTCGCCACTTGACATCATGACGGACCAAGTATTGGAAAATTGACAAAATAACACGCAAAAAGCACTCAAATTGGCCATAAATATATTACAATATCTCCGGCTTGAGTTGAGTAGCCGATCCATCCTTCTACACCCAATGTCTTGGTACCATGAACCTTTATTCCCACCCTTGGAGTCCACTTGGGGTGCAACAAAAGGGTACTTGCGTTAATCCCCAAGTGGGCACATAAAATATGGCAATATGAAAATAACCCACCTTGCCCGGAGCGCATCGCTTCGGATGTGCTCTCCATGGGTCCTTGGGCGAAGGGTAGACCTTCGAGTGTTGATTTGGGTTATGAAGAAGGGCTCCACTTAATATGGGGTCCATTGGCGGGTTTGTCTAAGAATGGCACAGGCGCCAAATGGGCACACGAAATATCCCCAAATATCCCCATATATGGTATATATCCCTTAACGGGCTTTATCTACCCGACCTATTGGCCTAGGACCAAAGTATGCCTATATTCTAATGTAACTATGGTCCTTTATCTTGCATGCAGGTGCTTGGGTTGGAAACGACTTCATTTCAGAAAGTCGATTTTTGGCATGCAGGGAAAATATGATGCCAATATATGTATGAAGACCATATATGTGCACTCCGGGGAAGGCAAGTGATATACCCCGGATGTAAAGGCATGCAAAGAGGGAGGATTTACCAACTCAACGTATTTCTACATGTACTTGGGCGCCAAGTACACGAGATTGCCCAGTTTTTGGAAAGCACTCAAAATGAATAACCCTTTGGGCATATTGAGTTGGGATCCTATGGCCTCACTATGGGGCTAAGGGGGGCAAAATCTCATGAACAGTGCCTATGAGGCACGTTAGTTCGCCCTTGGGCCCTTGAATGCTCGTAACCCTTGTTATTCAAGCTGGGGAGACGAAGCGCCAGCACGTGCCCAGATTTGCAGGGGAAAATTTGAGGCACGATGCGTCTTGTTAGGAAAAAAATTGCGGATCACTCGATGTGTGTCCGGCTGTTAACTTCAGAAAAAATCGCTTTATAAATATTGCGTTTCGCAGATCGCGGAACAGGCGACGACGCGCGGCGCGACGGCGACAAATTCCCGCAATTCAGTAATTAAATCAGAAGTCGGGATTTTTACGGGAAATCGGTAAAAATAGGTCATGACATTGAAATTATAGTATTTCCGCATCGATTTGATCGATGGCGGGGGTTAGCGATCGGGTTAGGTCCCATTCCGGTTCCCACAGAACAGGAAAAGACATGTTCTTGCTGACAGTGGGAAAGACGGTAAATGAAGGTGAAATATGTGGCTTCCGGACTTCCGGGCCACGGGGTCCTGGGTATGAACCCTAGCCCTAGCATGGGGTTTTGGGTACCGCTTCACCCCCCTCCTTAGAGCAAACCATGGGGGGGGCTCGATAACACTCAGGCATGGCAGCGCGTACCCAGGACCATCCCCTGAGGGGGGGGGGGTCACACTCCACGCCTCAGGCTGGTTCTGGTAGGGGTATGGGGACGTATCTTTTCGTAATTTCAGGTACAGTATCCAGTATCGAATCCCGGGTCCTGGCGGCGATTGTTCGGCATCCAAAGGACCCGTTAACCCATACCAGGCGCACCGGGTGCCGGCTGCGACGGTCAACACCACAATGGCAGTGGCATACACGGCCAACATAGGCGACACACGACGACCGAGGTGGTCCCACAGGTCGAAAGCGACCACAAAGATCCCTTAGGCTACCCCAAGCTTCCCAAGGCCGCAGGCTGGGGGAGAGTCCCCACGGGTCCTTCCTCGTGCGCACCATGTCCATATCCACGACGCGAGTCCAGAGTGGTAAAGCCGCACGAGCTCCTCCATAAGGGATCAGGCATCAAGGCCGTCTTTTCCCTCGCCCTATTACCACGAAGGCCATGCATGAGGGAGTCCCCATGCAGTCTGGGCGGAGGCGTCGACTCCTCAAACCACCAGTTTCCCAGGCAGACTGACCGAGGTCAGGATACCGGAGATCGCCACCCGGCTGCGGAGGCAAATCGGTAGGCTCACGCTGGGACTGACAGTGGCGGACCGCTGGGAGTGTATTCAGGCAACTGGGCTTCCCGCCTGGCGCCTTCAGGATCTCGGCACATCCACAGTCACGAGAACACACGGTACCACCGGCACACAAGCGCGACAATCTGTACTGAAGTACCGGTCCGACAGGACCATATGCAGTCAAATGTACACGGCGACCGAGGTCGCCCTAGTATTCCGGTTCGTGTCCCCTCGGGGGGGGGGGGGGGGTCATAAGTACTTCAGTAATGGTCCAAATCAGACCAAAGTGGCATGTACCAGGCGACGTCCCGGATGAGAGACATAGGGGGGGTCGCCCACGTAGGTCGTATGACAGATTGGCATAGAAACATTCAATATATAGTAATACATATCCTGGAAATCAGAAAAACAAGCATAAATCAGGTAAATAGGCGTGTAAACACGCTCTGGACAGAGCGCCAAACCACGCCCTGGTTAGGATAAGGTGTGCGCACGGGGATTCAGGAGATCAGTGCCCTAAGGCAAGCAAAATACAGTCTGCAGACACACTCAAACTGGTCTGGACCCCAAATGTGCCATGGGACCAGACCACACACCCAAATTCGCAGTGCCGATGACATCGGCACCCGTTGCGCAACGTTGTATGGGCCTCAGTGCCCTGAGAGCTCAGGAAAATTCAGGGTCAGTCACCCAACCTGGTTTCCCAAGGATTCAACAGGTGGGGAGTGACATGTGAGGGTGATAGGAGGGGGCCAGCCGCATGGTTCACTCCGGATTCAGCAGGGGCGGTATGGCCACCCATCCAGGTCTGCAGGTCTCGGTCTGGGGGCATGCACCCACCCGGGTTCCCTCAGTTTCAGCACGGGGGGGTCCATGATGATGACCCAACGCCAGACACCATGGTGGCCAAAACGCCAGACAAATCCCTGAGCAGACAGGGGAGAGAGCCCAGGGCGGGGATCAGGCGCCCATGGCTTCAATCGCCCGGGTGAGGGCTGCCAAGTCGGAGACTTGGAGCCCGACCTTGTGCCTGCGGACGTACTCCATGAATGGAGTGTTGACTCGCGGCACGAAGGAGGAGACGGGTTCCCAGGTGTCGTGGGACGGCCCATAGCCTCGCCAACGAACCTTGAACTCCACGCCTCCAGGTGCCGAGGCCTTCGGACGCTGGGCCAGGATCCTCTCGACGGTGTAGTCGTCCTGCTCAGCATAGTCGTCGTCCGAATCGGCCTCATGGGCGGTGTAGTCCAGGGACACATGTTGGCCACGGATGTCGGGCTCACGCACACGGAGTTGACACTCGTGGCGTTCCCTGAACTGCCCATGGCCAACTTTGATGCGGTAGGTGCCCTCACCAATCCTGCGGACCACCTCTCCGGGTGTGAACCAGGTTTTGGTGCGGTGGGTGCCCAAGGGACGGGGTCTCAGTACCCATACCGGGTCACCCACCCTGAACATATGCGCTGTCGACTTCGGGGCGGTCTTGACTGGCTCAGCATGCTCCTTCTCGAGCTGCTGGCGAATCTCCCGCGCCGTTGCCTCTTGCCGCGCGAAGAATTCCTTGGCTTCCATCGCCATGCCATCACCTGACAAGGGGAGTCCCCTGCCCAGGGGGTCTCTGCCGAATAAAATCTGGTGAGGCGACAGTCCGCCTGGAGTAGGGGTGTCGTGATGGGCCTTGAGGGCAGGCCACATCTCCTCGAACCAGTTTCGGCGCTTGATGGCGAGGTGGATCTTGCGCAGCTTTTCAAACAGCTGACTTCCAGCCACTTCAGCTCGGCCATTGGACCGGCTGAGGTAGGCGACGCTCTTGGCATGGCGTATCCCCATGAGGGAGCACATAGCCTTGAACCAGCCGCCTGTGAACTGGGGTCCTCGGTCGCTGCAAATGCTACGGGGGATACCAAATACGGTCAGCCAATGACGAATCATCATGGCTGCATCCTCCTTGGCTAGCAACCCCTTTTTGCGCGCCGGAACGGCCACAGCGTAGCCGCTGTGTCGGTCCACACAGAGGACCATACAATCGAAAACTTCCTTTCCGATGTGCACGTCGGGTATGGAGAAGACGTCCATGGCCACGCTTTCCATGGGCTGGTCGGGAATCGGGGTCCACTGGGCTTCCCCCTTGTGGCTCCGATTATCAGGGTTACAGGCCTGACAGACGGAGCAACCCTTCTTGACCTGCTTGATGGCATTGTAGAGACCAATCTCAGCGACTTCGAACCGGCATTGCATGTCCAGGGCCTGTTTCTTGACCCCTGGGTGCAACATGTGCTGGTGCCAAGCCTCGCAAAGCTCGAGCACCCGGGACTCCGGTACTAGCAACTTACCATTCCGGTAAAGCTTGCCATCTTCCTCGGTAAGCCCATTCGGCCACTTCTGCCCGTCGTCAGGGTGGGTCACAGCCCGGTACTCAGATTCAAACGCCTCAGACTTGGCATAGTCGTCGGTCCAGTCGTCCTGGAGGCAGGATTCCGGAAAGAGATGCTTGTCGGACTCAGCACCGTCTGGGGCGAGTACTCTGACCGCTCTGCTAACCCTTCTTCCAAGGGGAGCATCCGCAGCCATGACGACGAAGCATTTGACTCCCTCCTCCTCTATCAGGCGCCCCATGTCAGTGATCTTCTTGGCCTCAGCGGTCTCAGCCTCATCGCCATGGGCAGACACCTCTGTCATGCCCTTGCTGGCTGGATAGGCCCACCTGCTGAGACAGTCCGCCACGGTGTTGTCCTTTCGAGGGACGTATACCACCGTCAGGTCGAACTTGGCCAAGGTCTCGTGCCATCTTGCTCTCCGGGAGGCTGGTCCAGAAGGGGTGTCCACGTGCTCTTTGTGCCACGACTGCAGACTCTGATGACCAGTGCAGACCGTGACAGGATGTAGGGCTATGTACCCGGCCCACTTCCTGAGAGCCATGACGATGGCATATGCCTCCTTTTCACGGGGCGTCCACGTCAGTCGCTGGCCTTCCGCCAGGACTCGGCTCCAGAAGGCCACATGCACGTGCCTTCCATCGCCCAGCACTTGCTCCAACACCGCCCCAATAGCGTAGTCGGAGGCATCAGTCCGTAGGACGAACCCTCGGTCAGGATCCACGAGGTGCAGACCAACTGCGGACAGCAGGGCCTGCTTCATCCCCTCAAAGGCGCGGTCGGACTCTTCATTCCAGACCAAGGCCTTCTTGGCTCCCTTTTTTGTCTCCTCCCGGTTGCCCTCGAGCATGGCCGTCATGGGGGCTGCATACTCGGCATACATCTCGATATACCCCGAGTAATAGTTGCAGAACCCCAAATATGCCCGCAACTCGGACACCGTCTTGGGCTTTTCCCAGTGCTCAATCGCCGCTACCTTTCCAGGTATGGGCTTCCGCTGCCCATTGCCAACTACGTGGCCGGCGAAGACCACTTCGCTTACCGCGATGGTGGCCTTGTCACTGCTGCCTGTAAGCTTGTGCTGAACCAGGAGGTCCAACACTCTGGTGACGTCCCTCTCATGTGCTTCCAGGAGCTCATCATAGCTCATAATGGGGTCCCCAGACGCAATGATCACGTCGTCCACAAAGGGGTCCGCACAGTCACGCACCGGCTCAAGCAGGTTCTCCACCATCCGCTGAAAAGCCGCGTTGCCGTTGGCAACGCCCATGGGCATCACCTTCCACTGGAGGGGTCCAAGTGGGGTGCTCATGGCTGTGCAAGCACGGGACTCATCGGCGAGAGGCATCTGGTGATAACCATGTTTCAGGTCAATCACCGTGAAAATCCTCCGCCGGAACTGTTTTTGCAGCATGTCCTCAATGAGGGGCAGCGTATAGCTGTCATGCTGCGTTTGGGCGTTCAGGCCGCGGTAGTCGACCACGAGCCGCCACTCCCCGGCCACCTTCTTGGGGACGAGGAGCAGGCGGAGGCCCACTCGAAGTGGCATGGCTCCAGCCAGCCTCTCTCGATGAATTCCCGAAAGATTTTCTCCATGGCCTCCTTCCTCTCGCCCCGGAGGGCGAACTCCCGGTGACGGTACACACGGAGGTCCTGCTTCAGTCGTATCTTGGCCTCACCATACGGTCCCCGGACTGGTGGGGGAAACACAGGCTTTCCGCTGAAGAAAGTTTCCCCATACTTCTGCTTCAGCCTGGCCCTCAATGCCTGGATCTTGGGGCATTCGTCAGACTCCGCCTTGGCCTTCCCGGGCACCTGGACCACTGAGCTTACTTGCAGGGTGGCATTCCCACGCGATTTCGGCTCTGGGGGTCTTCCCAAGTGGCCAAGGGGTCCATCTCGGGCCTTGCCTTGGAATAGATCACCATATGTGGGGGGGTTCCCGCCGATCGGCTCGTCCTGGCTGGGCATGTGGTCCAGTACCCTCCTTACGAAGGTAGTTCCATCATAGGAACCAGAGACGACGGCGTCCACTTCCCACCAGGCTTTGTCCCGCCCTTTGCCCTCACGCTGGCTTACCCAGCCATGAAAGGGCCGATCCATATACCCCTGAACCAGATTCACCTCCTCGTCAGTGAGAAGGTCCTCCGATTCGCCAATGTCAACGGGGGAAACCGCAAAGCACTGGCGCCACGGCTCAGCAATGATGCGGTTGACACACACAAAGTCTGTGGCATCGGCCTGTTCCAGGCCCCCATCCACATAGTGGAAATCCGTTGACCACCTCTGTGGTGGCAAGGGCAGTCCCTTAGCGTCTTGATAGACGCTCTCTCCAGCCGGTAAAACGACCTTATTCAAGGTCATATTGCCCAATGAGGCCACCCAATCCCGGGTACTATCCTCCTCGGTACATCCCATGGGGACAACTAGCACTGCCTTGGAGCGGTCCTTGCGGATCTTCGCAACCGCCCTTGGAATGTCCACTCTGGGGCAATGGATCCACATCAGGCCTTGATGCGACCCCGGTGCTTCTTCCACGCAGAGTCCTGGGAGCTCCAGTACTTCTCACAGACCCGCAGATGGGCGGAGGTTCCTGAGGAGAACGCATCGAGGGCCAGATCCGAGGCTCCCAGATCGGCCACCACTCGGTGCGCCACTTCCGGCTTGACGCCGTACTCCTGGTGTGCTGGGCCGGCTGGTTCAGTGCTCAGTGCCGCTACCTCGAGCTGGTTCCGCTCCGGGTCGATCCATTGGCACTCCAGGTGGTGCTCAGGTGACGAAGGCCACGAGAGCTGGTCGTCCTGGTACAGGGTCATGGAGGCCTGAGCCGGGAGTACGCCAGAGTCCGTCTCAATCATGAAGTCGTACCCGACGATCATGTCCCAGTCCATTTGGGCCTCATAAAAGCTCCCTTTGAGGAGGATTTCCTTGCCGAGGTCCGGGCGGCTCAGCTCACGATGGTTCACGAATTGCAGCGCGATTGCAGCCTCCTTCGTGCCTCCCACCATGTACTGGCCGTTGGCTACCTTCAGCCTGACAGGTCTCCGGCTTGTGGTCAAACACTCTGGCGGAGGTAGGCCAGCCTTAACCAGACTGACCTGAGCGCCCGTGTCAACCAGGACGTCGAAGACCTTTTCCACTTCCCCGCATAGGGCACGGACCTTAAGATGCAACTGCCGCTCCCGGCCAACCCGGCGGACGGCGTGCAAACTCAGGATCTCCGGCCTCTCCAGAAGCTCAATCAGCGACTGGTGCAGGTCGTGGGTAATGGGCTCAATCGGCCCATCTGCAGCTTCCAGCTGCGGTCCGGGTGATCCGCCGATACTCTCGGACAGAACCTGAAGTACGTCGAGCACATTTTTGGTCGCAAAGGATGACCGGGTGCAAGGGTCCGTGCCTTCACCGGGGACCTTGGTCGGGTACGAAGACCCGCCTAGGGCGGTTATCCCTCCGGCACTCGCCCCCACCTGGCCACCGCGACTGTCCTCTTTCCCGGGTGCCAAACGTGGCCTTCCGCTGGTGGCAGACCCATGGGAATCGACGCTTCCCGACGTGGATGATGCAGCAATGCCCACCGCATCATCCTGCGACCGCCCTAGCTGGGGCCCTTGGCTGCAGGGGCTCCGCTAAGGGGCGTCGCTTGTGGTCGGGGTTCCATCCTCCGCGGCGACCTCGTTGACGTCGCCCTTCTTCGTCCACCGGCCTTTACCCTTCTTGTCCTTGTCCTTGTCCTTGTCCTTGTCCTCGTCCTGCCTGGGAGTCCAGGACCTCTTGATCTCCTGGATCTCCTTCGCCAGCTCGGTCCTCAGCTTGGACAGCTCATCCTCCACTGTGGTCTCCCGGACTTTGGCGGACGCACGCTTGGTCGACCCGTGCGCCTTCTTGTAGGCCTCCGTGTCGGCCTTGTGGACTTGGCAGGTCCGATGGTCGTGCTGGAAGGAGCTGTTCCGCCCGTAGCACACGAAGCAGCCCTGGGGGTGAGCCCGGATGAACTCCCCGAAGGACAGTGGTGGGTCACCGACACGGCGGGGCTCCTTCTTCTCCCGTTTCTTCCAACCCTGCTGAAGGGGCTTCCAGGTTCCCCGGTTGCCTCCCTTATGCAGGTTGTTGGCCACAAAGGCACAGACGGCAGTCTCAGCGGGTTCGTCATCTTCGTCGTCATCATGGAGACCTTCGCCGCCTCCGGTATCCGTCGGGTCCATGGCAGCCTCCCCGCCAGACCCTTCGCCAACAAAGTTGACGTTGCGGTCACCTCCCTGCAGCCCGCGCGTGTGGTGGAGATTCTTGTACTCCTTGAGCACTTCCTCCCCGACCCACTCCAGGACGTCGTCGCAGCTCATCCGCGCCCGAATGGCTTGCAGACGGATCGTCTGGCCACCCAGATCACACTTGTCCAGGCTCCAGATCGCCTTCTTCTCGCGATCCCCTGAGACGGTGATCAGGAGGGCGTTCCGCAGGGCCTGCCTCTTGAAGTCCCGGGCCACGAACCGCCTTGCCCAACTCACCACGTTCTTATGATGGTCGTTGTGGAGCATCATCTTGACCGTGTGGTTGGACTTGGCCCTCTTGGCTTCCTCCTTGGTGACCCGCTTGATCCAGGAGTCCGGGAGCATGTTGAGCAGGCGGGTCTGCTCGTCTCCCTCATTCCAGTCCTCCACGTTGCGGCGGAAGAGGACATATTGTCCCCGGAAGTCCCGCCAGTCCCGCAGGCGGATCTCCCGGCCATCATGCTGAAGCTTGATGGCCCTCCACCGTTTGGCGGCAACCTGCGGAGCGTCCACCCGCTCCTGCTCGTTGAGCCACTTCTTGGCTTCCTTGAGGGTCTTGATTTTCCCCTCTTTGGTCGCCAGGAAGTATAGCTCTTGGAGCACCTCCGACAGGCGCCACCTGAACCGTTTGAAGACATATTTCTCCGCCTCTGCGGGATCCATGTCTTCAGTGACGGTCATCCCCCAATCGTCCAGCTTCTCCAAGAAGCGGTCGAGGTTGAGGGGGTTCCGATCATACACGGAAGGCCTCATGTCCTTCAGGTCTTCCCACACGGCGGCGTCGGCGGCCTTGGAGACCATGAACGCCGGCCGCGAGAACGATCGAGGTTCCCACCGGCGTCCCCCGTGGGTTCCCACGGCTGCCACGTCCATCTCCTCGCCGATGTCCACGCGGTGGCGCCGGGGTTCCTCCATGTATGCCGCACCCAGGTGTCCACGGCGTACACCCTCCATGTATGTACCCTTCGTGAACGGCCGTTAAGTGGCCGTTTGAATAATTGCGTCAATTTCACATGAATTTACCCAAATTTTGAGGTTTTTGGGGGAAAATGCCATATTCTTGGTTCATTCCAAGGGCTTTGAGGGGCCAAAATTCCTCCCCTAGCTTTGTTACGCATCATCCAATAAAAGTCCCGCCCCAAAAGCATCCATCGTGTCCGAACCGTGCCCAAAACGAGAGGTGCCGGAACCCGGCAAGCCTGTAGCCGATTCACAGCCGTGAATTCACGTGAATTCGTACAAAATTCGCAAGAATTTCGTACGAATTTCGTACGAATTCACGTGATTTTATACAAATGTTACCCGTGTGCACCCCCTGACTTGTCCTCACACCCCTAGTAAGCCCCCCAGCATGCACCCCGGTCACAGGCAACAATGGTCTGGGTTTGTAAGGTGATCTCATGTCCGTCTCTTGCGGCACCGGAACCGCCGCTGTAGAGTCTGAAGGTGCTGCATGTCGGTTAGAAGCCGTCTTCTTGTGCGGCTTGCATATGTTTGTACACTTATGGGCCCTTGCCCTTGTTGAGCCCTTTTGGTCGCATCCCACCCATGCAACCAAAGGCTATCGTCAATGGTGTGGTTGTCCACAACTGCTTGCACCCCTAGTCTCCCCGGGAGGAGGCTTAGGCCCCCGCTGTTGCGCAACATGCGCTTCAGCCTCCGGTGACTTCCCTCCATGGCAAAGCAGGAGAACTTTGACAAGATTCTCCACTTCTTTGCAAAATAATACATGTGGTCGATCCAAAGATGCGTCCACAGAAGTTTGCCCCACTGGAGCTCATTGTGGGCAGCGCCCATGGCTATGCTATGGTTCCGGAGCCGCCCCAAGTCGGCCCCGGAGAACCATGCGGAACGCCACGCGTATACACACATGCTTGCAAAATTCTCCCACCACGTTTTGCACACCGACTCCCAACTTTTTCCCCCTACTTGATGCTGCCTCACACTAGGCTGCTCTAGGCAAGCATCTATTATCTTCTCCCAACCCTTATTCCGCATGAAATGGATGGCAGCATCACACTCCATCCTCACCTTCCCCTTGCTGTTTGCCTTGTCATTATTTAATGAGGCACGGGTGCAAGTTCGTGCAGCAAGCCGTGCCTCATCTAGAACCGGTTGCAGCATGGTGCGTGCCACAGTGGCCGGTGCGTTCCATGTCAATTGTACAACTAGGTCCCGTGTCCCGTTGACTGCACACAACAGGACACGAAGGACCCCATGGACGCCATAATCAGGCACTCGCCTATCACTCGTAATGGTCCTATATATAGCATTTATGGCAACGGCTAGTTCCCGGTTGCCGTCTATCGCACTTGCTGTGCCAAAGGTAGCAAGGCACAGAGCACGGTTACGCATGCAGACCCAACACACAGTGGCACCAGGGGATTCTGCCTTCCAGTTTTGGCAGCCCGCCATGAGCACCTGTGCCTTACCATCTGCACACAGAAAAAAAAGGGACTGCCTATCGTGCCCTGCCGTATCCTTAAAACTTACGGTTGCGGCCTTGCGCAACTCATCATCAAAATCAATTTCCTGGGAGGCCGCGTAGAGGGTCTCCCACTTTTCACTGCCCACTAGTAGCCACCAACTAGATAGTTGGTTGGGGCTGGCGGTGCCACCAAGCGTGCAATGGACGTACGAGGCCTCATGCCTCGATGTACCGTCCACCGCAATAGGCAACCAATGCAGCCGTCGGTCCCCGGGCTGCATGATGGCCGCGGGTGGGGGTGGTCGACACTTGAATAGGTGGCCGATGCGGTCAGGTAGGTAGCAGGCCGCACCATTGATGGCCGTGTCGTCACCCGTATAGGCAGTGAACGCCCGGGACTCCGGCAACGCGCGCTAGCTGCCGAAGCATGCCGTACACCTGGTCCCATACCACACCGTACGTCATGCTCCCCACTAGGTACCGGGACTCCGTCCTAGAGAGGTGCAATGACCGGATCCTCCAGACGGCCATAATCAACCTCTCCTCCTGGGTGGGCTCAGGCTGGACGGTGGCTACAATTCTTGTTTCGGGGGTAAGCACTATTTGCCCCGTGTCGGGCAGGTACTTGACGGTGTAGGGTGCTGCAAGCTCCTCGGTAACAACCTCCTGGAGCTCTTGTAGGCGCCGCCGTCGTGTACGATCCGCTAGCAGATGGAATGGCTCCTTGGGCCGTGGCATGGTGTGAGATACAAGACCTGTTGAATGGGCAGGCAGTCATCGCAAAGTTTCTACCATCCCCCTCCCGCAGACAACTCTCTCTACTGTGATTCGCATGCAATTTGAAGAAATTCACATAAATTCGCACGAAATTCGTACAAAATTCGTACGAATTTGGTACGAATTTCGTGCGAATTTCACGTGAATAGAAATGTGTGAATATTCTGAAAATGTGAAATTCGTACGAAATTCGTATGAAATTCGTACGAATTTCGTACGAATTTCGTGCGAATTTCACATGACTGTCACAGAATCTCTGCCAAAGCCTCATCCTTCTGCCCTCGTTGACCCTCACAAAGCAAGCTCAGGATGGTGCTCATGGGTTATCACACACCAAGTCTAGTGGCTGTCATTCCGGCTGTCACTCAGCCAGCAGTGTAACACGTCAGGGGGCATAGCATACCCCAAATAAAATACAAACAGTTCCGCAAAAAAAATCGCAAACAGGTCAGGGGGCACACCGTACCCCAATTAATGTACAAACAGTGCTGCAGAGAATTTCGCACAGTGGGGGGGGAGTACCCGGGCCACATATCGGTCAAACTGCCCATGCTTGGGGGGGGGGGGGCAGGATAACATTCGTCGTGGTTAGAAACGACAGGTGCTCCGGAGGGTACCTACGCACCCCCCCCCCCCCGGGAGCAGAGCTCCGCCTAGCGGAGCCCTGGGAGCTCTGCTCCGCCACCACCTCCACAAAGGAGGGGTCCATGGCCGCCGACGTGAGGCGGTGGGGGGGGGGGTACTGCCGGCGCACTTCCTCCGTTGCGGCAGTCACCTTAGGGGCGTCGGGGGCCACGCTGTCCACATCGACCTGCGTGCCACGGGCCATCATGGCCATCCGCAGGCCGGTGGACACTGCGGACATCTGACCGGCGCATGCCTCGGCCTGGGCATGCCAGGCCTGTGCGCCGGCCAGGAGGTACCGGACACCGGCAGCACTGGCCCCCCCCTTGTCACCCGGGGGGGCGGGGGCCTCGGCACCCTCAGCCCTCTCCACTGCCTCTGCTGGCTGTGCCGCTGGCTTTGCCCTGCGCAACGTCGCCACGTCGCGCTCAAGAGTCTTCAGGTTGGTGGGCAGCCGGTCACGCTCCTTGGTGACGTCCGCCAACCGCGACTCGTAGTCCCGCCTGTCCTCGTTGGCCCTGGGTAGACGGGCCTCGAGGTCGCGGTTGGCGGCCTCCGCGCTGATGGCGCGTGCCTCCCACGCCCCCGCCCGCTGCTGGTCCCCACTCCTGCACCACCCCCCTCTGCCCCCGCCCCTCCACCGGCTCCGCCTGCTCCGCCCGCACTGCCCGCTCCGCCGGGGTGGCCGTACGCGGGGCTTTGGGGGGGGGGGGGGCGTGTCCCCTTCGGGGCGCCCTTTTCGCTTGCGCGTGGGGGGGGGTTCGTCCTCCTCGACGTCAATGACGTAAACCACCACCCCCATCTTCCGCTGCCTCCCCACATGGACGCGCATGGCAAGCCATGCCACGTCCACCCACTCCGCCCTCCGCTGCTCCCAACCCATGAGCACATTCAACCCAAAAACCCCAGCCGTCGTCACCGTCCCCGCCTCCCCGATCCGCGATACCCCCGTCTGCACCCGCCAATGCCCACTCACAAGCCGGTAGGCAAACATGCCCACCAGCTCCTGCCCCGCAGGCAGGTTGGCCCCCCCCCCGGACCACAATGGGGCAGGGGAAGGAGATGCGGAGGGTGCCCTGCACCCCCCGCGACTCCAACACCATGTCCCACACGGCACTGAGATGCCGCTGCCGCCCATCGGGCCCGGGCGGCACCTGCTGGGTCCAGGCCGGATCCGGCTGCCTGGCGGCCAGGGTGACACGGTCCAGGGGGGGGTCGTTGTGGGCGTCGCCCAACTCGTCGCGGGACGGCTGGGGCACCACCACCTCGCGCGCCACATGCCCCCTGGCGGTGCTGGCCTCGCTGCCTCCCGAACGTTGAGAGCGCTGCGACCCCCCAATGCGCACACTGCCGGCCTCGCTTGGTGCCCGTCCACCGCCGGTGCCTGCGGGCTGGTCGCCACCGGGGCCTTCGGCGGGCTCGGCGTGCTCCTCAGGCAATCGGGCCCGGGGCTGGTACTTGCGCCGGGTGTGGTGCCGAATATCCGGCGACCAAGCGGTGAACGGGACCTGCATGCAGATGTGGGGAGGTGTGCCAGGCACAAATTGAGAAAGGGGGAGTGGACATGAGGCAATGCAAGAGCAAAAGGAGCAAATTGGACAAAATTCACAGAAATTCGTACGAAATTCGTACGAATTTCGTGCGAATTTCACATTTCGAGAAAATTCAAACAAATTTGTTCACGTGAAATTCGTACGAAATTCGTACGAAATTCGTACGAATTTCGTACGAATTTCACGTGAATTTCGTCCAATTTGCCAATACACGAAGCAAACGTAAAAGCAAGCACACCTTGCACTCGCATGGGCAGGTGATGCTCCATGCCCCGGTCCTCGCGCACTTGGGCGACCGCCACGCTGGGACCGTGTTCACGAAGTGCCACAGCGTGGTCGGCCGACCCGGGGGGGCAATGCCGGAGATGGCGAAGTGGATCTTCGACTCCGCGTCGACATCGCCCCCCTTGCACACCTCCAGCTGGTGCACGCTGTCCACGAAGAACAGCATGCACTGCTCGCCGACCTCGATGACGGCGAGGTCGAAGGCCGGCGCCGACCGGGAGATGAAGGTGGGGTGGAAGGGGCAGGTGGGGGGGGCTGCCGGGAGCGTCTGGGGGGGGTCGGCGAAGAGGGCCTGGGCAGCCTCCCCCTCCCACAACCCCACCCTCCCAACCGCCCCCTTTCCCACCCACAACACCTGGTCCACGCTGGGGAGGTCCCAGCAGGACAAATCCCCAGCAACGTCCAGGGCCTCCTTGGGGGGGGTGGCGTCCAAGTGTGTGGTGTTGGCCTGGTGGTGTTTGTGTCGGGGGTCGGGGGTCCACAAGTTAAAAAGAGCCCCCTGCAGCCCATCCTTGGAGTCAGGGAGGGCAGGCAATCCATGATGGCGGCTGGTGGCCACCATCAGCAGCATGTCCCCCCGATGCAGCTCAACGGTGTCCCAGCGCGCCTCCCCCGCCTCCCCCAGGGCATCCCCTCCTGCACCGCCACCTGGTAGTCCTCTGACAAGCAGAGGAAGCTACTCAGGTGGCAGTCCCCCACCTCCCTGTCGTGGGGGGGGAGGACCTGGGGGTGGGTGGCCACGTCGGTGTGGGGGAGCTGCGGCCCATGTGCACTCCCCACACTGGCCACAATGACGCTGCCCGGCGTCATTGGGTGGAGGTCCCCAACCCCAGGGACACTTTCGGTGAGGTGGGGGTGGAACTTCTTGAAGAGAGGCCCCCCCACCCCCGACCCCAAGGTGCTCTTGCTTTGCCAACGGCGGGGGAGCGCAGGATCCTTGGCCTGCTCCTCACTCCGCGCGGCGTTGAAAAGGAGCTCAAAATTCTTTGCGACGACTTTTTCGTCGCCGCTGCCCCACGCCTTCATCACCTTGTTCCACCCCACCTCACAATCCCGTGCCTCCACAAGCCCCCGAAGCACAATGTAGCCGTTCCCATCAACAAAGTTGAGGGGCGGCTCAGAGGGGCCAACCCTGTCGGGGGCGGGGTCAGGGCTGCCCATCACCCCATGAGGGGGGTCGGGAAGGGTTTCGGTGCGGACGGGGGGCTCACTTGAAATGAAGGGGGGGGCGCATGAGGCACCATGGTACCATTGCAAAGAAGTTGTGCTATAGAAGGTGGGGTGGGTGACGTCGGGGACGTGCACCTGGGGGGGGATGGTGGGATGGAAAGGGGCGATGCCCAAATCATCCCACCACGGGGGGTTGGCAAGATGCCAAGAAAAGGGGAAAAAAGAGTGGTCTGCTGGTGCACCTGCAGCAAGATCCTGCAGGCACACCATGTCACAGTGGGGGGGGGGGTGTGGACGAGGTTAGTGGTGGGGTACACCTGGACGTGGGCGTCCTTAGGCTTCCCCACAGGGTTATTCCTCATCGAGTTGAGGAGCTGGTCAACACTGGAGGGGAGAGGGGTTAGATGGAGAAATTTGAGGGTGGGGAGTTTGCGGCGCAGTTCCCTCCACAGGGTTGTGGCCCGTCCCCTCCCCCCGAGGTAGCTGTTGCGGGTGGGGCTGCGCATGTCGATGTGGATGACATCGGGGGAGGGGTCGAGGGAGGCTGCCCAGCCCACGATGTCATCGACCCCCAGTGCCTCCGACTCGTACGTTGCCTCCTCCAAATGATGGTGGGCAACGGGGAGGGCTTGGTAGTGGGCGAGGGTGTCGGCTGCGGGGTCGGGGCGCGAGGCCAGGCTTGCGAGTTGAGACATGGTCTGCTGGGACATTGTTAAAAGAGAAGAACGCGAGGGCTTTGAGAGCTGTAACAAAGCGAAAGAGTGGAAAGGAGGGTAAATTCGTACGAAATTCGTACGAAATTCGTACGAATTTCGTACGAATTCGTACGAAATTCGTGCGAATTTCACATTCTCGTGAATCTGTGAATCTGGCGTGAATTTCTGCGTGAATTTAGGTGCGTGAATTTCACATTCACGCGAATCTCACCAAATGTGTTAAACCACGCGGGGACTTTAAACCTCTAAATTGCACCTATTTGTTGCATCTTACTTTGGGCGAGGGTAGTGAAGCGGTACCCAGAACCCCATGGCCAGGTTACGGCATACAACCGGTCTCCGGTCCACTAACCCCATGCACGGCGTGTTCCGTGCCGTGAAGCCCCGCATCGGCATCCGATGCACCGCCAGCGGAGATTTGTGTATCAGAACATCAGGAATCAACAGGGTTTTATTTTCATATTGTTTCCGTCAATTTTTATGCTTTCGTTCCGATACTCACTGTTTTGACTGCTGGCGGTTGGTTCGCGACTTTACCGTAACCGCCAGTTTAACTGTTTATAATGGAAATTTTAACGTTATCCGTCACGAAGGCTCCAAAGTCGCCAGGAACTGCATGGATGCTTCCGCCATTTTCATAATTAATACTCGCAACCTTAATCCGAATTTTTCAGGATGTCGAAATCGGATTTTCGACTTCGACATCCCCGCACTTGATTTGACCTCTTTCGAGTGGACCTACGTGCTTCCGTATGCACGAATCAACTTCCCTTTTATCCTGCCCTCCATTTGTCTTAAAGATATGGGCAAAACAAAGTTGATTCGTGAGGCCACTTGTGAAGGTCATATCTCGTGTTGCTTGCGAGTATTGACGATAAGGAAACGTGGGATGTATTCACAATACTCCCGACGTAATTTAGGAAGCTTTATATGCCTTGCGTTTCCACACATGCGCGCTAGTGTAATGGATCATGGTCAAGAGGGTAGAGTTTGCGCTATAACTCTTTGGCCATGATGTTGCGTGCGTTAAGATAACTTTCGAGTGTAGCGCGCAAGTGTTGGTGTTGCATAGGAACTCTCCTTGAGTTCCTATGAGCGATTGACCCAAAGTTATGCCCTTGGAGGGGCATGACATATCGTGGTGGGAGCTACATTTTTGGGCAATATATGGTATGTGCCATGTGTTGTGTTGCGTGCCCATTTGGCGGGCCCATTGCTCCAAGACAAGCCCGCCAATGGACCTCATATTGTGCAAGCCCCTTCTCCGTACTCCCTACGGTCAATTGCATGCCTAACCTTCGTGAAGGGAACCTTGTGTGGTGATCCCGAAGCGATGCGTTGGGAGCAAGGTGTGTGTTTTACAATTTTCCATATTTTCATGTGCCCACTTGGAAGGCAGCGCTCGCAACCTTTCAAAGCGCCCCAAGTGGAGCACATATGCGGGATCGAAGGTCATTGGTGTCAAGGCATTGTGTTTAGAAGGGTTAGTTGATTGCACGATCCAAGCCGAAGATATTATAATATAATTGTGCGCCTTTCAAGGCACTTTTGTGTGTCATTGTGTCAATTTTGCCATTTTTGGCTCGTCATGAGGTCAAATGGCGACCATGTATCTCAACGATGCGCTCAATTGACATCATGACCCAAGTATGTTATGAGGGTACATACTTCGGTAGCCAACATATCTTGGACCCGGCGAACAACTCCTCTTAGGCTTGGCATACCGTGGCCGCCATGTTGGCGATTTGGGACTATCCCAAATCATGGGCTCACTTGGCGACCCTGCCATTCCCAATACCGGAGGAGTTGGGCGACGCCCCAAAGATATGTTGGACACATATGACTTGACATCAATCCTATGGCACACTCCGGTCCAAGCCGGGCACGTGCTTCATTTGCCCTAACCATGAGCGTGCGCAATTTTGGCCATTTTGAGCATTTTTCCACTTTTGCTGCCCGCCGTGCCCCATGTTCTAACCTTCGTGCACGCCGGACGCATGGACCAATGGACCATATATGACATGGGTGTTATGGGTAATGGTCCCCATGGTCCACACACCACGTGGGCGAAGCGGAGCCGCCTTCGTCAAGGCGCTAGGCCAAATTGAGTATGGGCAATTTTACCATTTTTGCATTTGTGGACCCAATTGGGATCGTCACCACGCCGAGTGGCATGGAGATCTTTGAGAGCCAAGGGCATGGGAGTCTCCGTTGGACTCCCGGTGGATCACGTATGGAATGGCGGATCCGATCTCCAAGCCGGCGTGGAGATATACTATTGGGAGCACACCGAATTTTGGCTCATTTCAAGCAGCCAAAATGACCCAATTTTGGGACCCCAATTTCCCCCTTCCGTGTGGTCAATTGGCGGCCCCATTTCTCTAAGCCCATAGGGAGCCCGGACCTAAATCCAAGTTGTACACTCAGATATAAGTCCTAGGTCCTGCCTCCTACCCTGTGAGCCATTGGCCTCACCTTGGCCGAGAGAGCCGCGCGTGGGAATGACGCCAATTTTGGTGATTTTGGCATCATGACCCCACTTGACTCATCCGTGTTGCCCTGATGCCGGGACCTCAGAGGGAACCAGGTTGGGTGAGGGCTCCAGGGAGTTCGTACTCGAAGGGCATAGGGTCAGTTGCCTCGTCTCTACCTCTGGCGGGTCCGGACGAGGGGTCAATTTTGGAGTTTTTCAAGCTAATTTCAGTCTGGGCTGAAACAGCCCATTTTCGGCTACCAACTCCTGGGTGATAAGGGCGGAGCCATATCTCTGGCTCAGAGTGGAGTTGGGACCTGCCGTTAAGGGAGCATAGGGAGCCGCTGTCGGTTGGCTTTGGAGCCCATTGGTTCCCAGGAACTCGCCTGTGGCTGTGCGGGACACCTCTCCCATTGGCAGGGTTTCAGAGTCCGGACTGAGCAGGGCATGGGTTGTGTTTGAGCCCCCGCCCCCATCAGCCACTGAGAGGGTCGGACCTGGGATTGGGATATGAGTCGGGACTGAGTGTCTATTGTCCCTTGATGCCCTTACCCCAGTCCAGTCTTAACCCCATGTGTACATATCCTGATGTGTTGCTGTACATACTTTCGTTCCCTCTTTGCAGAGTGGCAAGGATTCTGAAACGCTTTGTCACATGACACAGGCGTATTGATGCCCTTGTGAGCGTAGTGCCTTGCCTGCCTGCTCACTTGTGCGTGTCACCGCAGCGTCCCGTGGCCGGCCCCCCACGGGAACGCGTCAAAAGCGTTTCACCGCCGCGGGGTTACCCAACCCTCGCGTGCCACTCGGGGCCACCAACCCCGAGCAGCGCGTCGCAGCAGCGCGGCGCAGCTCGCAGCTCGCAGCGCAGCGCAGCGTCCCGCAGCGCAGCGCAGCGGCTCGCAGCGCCACTCAGCGACAGCGCCGAGTTCGTCACGGAGCCCGCAGCGCCGTCCAGTGCTTCGCCCTGACCGCGCAGCGCCCGTGGAAGAGGTGCACAGACCAGGACTCCTGCATCAGCCCCATCGGCCGACCCGGAGTCCCAACGGCCGACCAGTAAGGCCGCGTCAACCACCTCCACAACCACCGGCTGACCAGCACCAGCCGCACTTCCAATCCAGTGCTGCAGCACCCTCCCCAACAACCACAACCAGTTCGTTGAGGTGAACGAGTGCACATCAAGGACTTCAAGATCATCTACGCCCCCGCTGCCATGGTGAATTGGCAGGAAGCGGGCAGGACGTGGCCGCGGCCCCACCCCCATGCAGCACGCCTGCTGCGTGGGTTGGTTTGGGACCAGCATTACCGCCACAGCAACCCCCAGTGCGAAGGGGGCATGCCCAGGAGCTTCGAGCTCCGCACGGACATCGCCCCCGACCGCCTGCAGGCCGTGGAGGACTGGCTGCGGGCGGAGGGGTACGAGTACCGCCACCAGCAGAGGCGCTGGAGGGCGTGGACCCGGCCGGACAGGCCCGGGGAAGGGCTGCGCCCCGACGGGATTGAGGAGGACGAGGAGCCCAACGCCTACCCGTCGGGCGCCTCGATCAACGTCTCCCTGTGGGACGTGATCGAGAAGAAGTTCCCGGAACCGGGGAACGAGCGCAGGCTGCAGGGCAGCAGCAGCGCGTCTCCGGCGACGGAGAAGAGGTCCGCCGGGGACAAGAAGAGGGACCGGAGGTGGCGGGAGTACCAGGAGTCCCTGGCTGCCGAAGCCGCCCAAGGCGCCAAGGGCGGAACCCCAGCCCCCAGTCCCCAACGGCCCAATGGTGGACACCACCCCGGCTCCACCACCCTTGGCGACTACATCCAAGTCGCCAAGCAGACCCAGGCCAAGCCCCGTCCGCTGCTCCTGAGGGCCCGGCAGGCCTCAGCAGGCCCCAGCAGCGACATCGAGTCGGCCCACCGCGGGAGGACGCCGGCCGACCAGGCCAGCTCCAGCAGCAGCGTCGCTCCCGAAAGGGACGTGGCGCGCGCCTGTGAGCGCGCCTGTGGGGTGCCCTGCAACCGTCGGGTTGCCCGGCAACGGGCCAAGCAGTACAGCGCTGCTGTGGAGGGCGCCGCCGGCATCGCCCAGGAGGAGGCTGCGCAGTGGGCGCATGGCATGGCCATCCACACCCAGACCATGGCGGCCATCGCGGCTGGACTCACGGCCGTGGCCGCCCATAGTGCAGCAACTGCCCGGGTCAACGGTGAGTTGGCGGCAGTCGACGAGGAGGCCCGCCTGACGCAGGAGGCCATTGCCTGCAAGGAGGCCGAGGTGAAGGCGCTGGCAGAGGCGCTTGCCCAAGAGAGGGCAAAGAAGGAGGCGGAGGAAAGGGCCCACGCCGAAGCGACGGCTAAGGCCCAGGAGGATGCCGCCAAGAAGGAAGCCATCGAGGCCGCGCGACGGAAGGTCGCTGAGGAGAAGGCCAAGACGGAGGCGGAGCTGGCGGCGTTGGAGGCGCAGAAGGCGCAGCTGCTGCAGGCCCGGGAAGCCGAGGCGGCTCGTGCTCGGGAAGAGGCCGAGGCGCGAGCTGCCGCAGCCACCGCCGCCGCGATGGAGGAGGCAGAGGCCAAACTCCGCCACGAGACTCCCCCGGGAGGATCGCGAGTGGAGACCCTTCGAAGGCTTTTCGAAGGGGACGCCTCCTCCAGGATGAAGCTGGATGAGGCGGACACGGGCAGCAGTGGGAGCGGTAGCACCACCGCCCGTCGACGGAGGAAGGGCAGGGGGAAGACCCCCGAGAGGCCGCGGAGGCCAGCGGGTGGGCACCCCCACGACAGTGACCCCTTCTTCACCGCCAGTGACGGGGACGAACGAGGCCGTCGACATCGCCAAGTGGTGGCTTGGACGGGTGGAAGTGGCGGAGACGTCCCCATGGAAGGTGAGGATGAGGATCCCCCTCCTCCCTACCGGAGCTCCGAGTCCTCCGTGACCGAGACGCCCAGGTGGGGCGACATGGACGAGGATGACGACATGGACTTCGGCATCACGAAGAGGCGCCCATCCTCGGACCCACCGAGGCGACCCGGCGGAGACCCACCGGGACCTCCTGGCGGAGGACCTTCAGGACCCCCGGGAGGACGCCCACCAAGTGGACCCCCTGGAGGCGGACCACCGGGCGGGGGAGGACCCCCTGGACCGGGCGGACCCGGCGGAGGCCCTCCTGGAGGACCCCCTGGGGACCCCGGCGACCCACCAGGGAACGGTGTCCCGGATGCCACCTGGTGGTGGATTGTCTACCTCCGCAGGAGAGTCCAGTTGCTCGAGCTGGAGGTAGATACGGGCAAGAGCGAGATGGCTCGCATCTCCACGGTCGCCGCGCGTGCGCAGAAGAACCTGGACATCGCCAGGGCCGAGACCAAGTCGCTGACCAACGTCGTCAGCGGCCTGCAGGATAGGCTGGATGCGCTGGAAGCCCGTGGGAGGGTCGGCAGCGACCACCCACCCCTGGAGTCAGGCTCGTCGGACGACGACTGGGGACCCGGACCAGGTCCAGGCAGACCCCACGCCCCCGGCGGAGCCCCCAGGAGTCGCCCCAGCTCCAGTGCCCCCTCTCTCTCCGCCCCCTCTCACCACAGCGCGGGCCGCCGCAACGAACGCGTGCCGCCCGGCAGTGGCAGTGAGGAATGGCGCGATGAGTGGCTCAGCGCGGACTACCACAACCGCCGTGCCCCACCGCGGACGCCTGTACGCCCCCGACGCCCGCCACCAGCCCCGGCGCCAATCCCCAGGGCTGGAGGACGTTATGGTGGACTCAGGGATGAGGTCCCCAGAGGAGACGTGGAGTGGGATGTCGGCGAAGGTGAGGACCTGGACCTGGACCTGGACCTGGAGGAGTTCGACATCAGCCCGCCGCGTGGTGTACGACGGGAGGCCGCTGAACGCAGCCGCCGGCGCCGTGATGAGGATGCGTACATGGATGCAGTACGGCGTGAACATTTCGGTTCAGCGTACGTGGAGGAACCGCGGCGTAGCCACAGGGATTCCATGGAGGAGATGGACGTGGCGGCCGTGGGAGTCCGTGGGCGAGGCCGATGGGAACCTCGGTCGACCTCGCGGCCGGCGTTCATGGTCTCTAAGGCCGCGGACGCCGCCGTGTGGGAAGACTTGAAGGACATCAAGCCCCCCATGTACGACGGCAATCCCCTCAACCTCGACCGCTTCCTGGAGAAGCTGGACGATTGGGGGCTGGCCGTCACTGAAGACCAACCTCCCGCGGATGCGGAGAGATATGTCTTCAAACGGTTCAGGTACCGCCTGCCGGAAGTGCTCGGCGAGCTGTACTTCGTGGCGACCAAGGAGGGGAAAATCAAGACCCTCAAGGACGCCAAGAAGTGGCTCAACGAGCAGGAGCGGGTGGACGCTCCGCAGGTGGCTGCCAAGCGCTGGAAGTCCATCAAGCTTGAGCATGATGGACGGGAGATCCGCCTGCGGGAATGGCGTGACTTCCGAGGGAAATACACCCTCTTCCGCCGCAACGTGGAGGATTGGAACGAGGGTGACGAGCAGGCTCGCCTGCTCTCCATGCTACCGGAAGCATGGATCAAGAGGGTCACCAAGGAGGAATCCAAGAGGGCCAAGTCCAACCACACGGTCAAGATGATGCTCCCCAAGGAGTATCATACGAACGTGGTGAGTTGGGCGAAGAAGAACGTGGCCCGGGATGTCAAACGGCACTCCCTGCGGAACGCTCTTCTCATCACCGTCTCGGGCGATCGCGAGAAGACCGCGATCTGGCGCCTTGACGACTGTGAGTTGAGCGGCCAGACCATCCGTCTGCAGCCCATCCCGGCGCGGATGAGCTGCGACGAGATCCTGGAGTGGGTTGGCGAGGAAGTACTCAAGGAGTACCGAAACCTCCACCACACCCGCGGGTTGAAGCCCGGCGACCGCGACGTCAACTACGTTGGCGAGGGGCCTGGCGGGGAATCTGCCATGGACCCAGCGGGAACCGGCGGCGATGAGACTCTCGTCGACGATGACGACGACGATGAGCCCGCCGAAATGGCCGTGTGTGCCTTCGTGGCCAAGAACATGAGCGCGGGGACCAAGCCAGCAAACTGGAAGCCCCTGCAGCCAGGTTGGAAGAAGCAGGAGAAGAGGGACCCTCGCCGTATTGGCGACCCTCCGCTGTCCTTTGGGGAGTTCGTACGAGCTCATCCTCAGGGCTGTTTCGTGTGTTATGGGAGGAAGAAAGGCTTCAACCATGACCACCGAACATGCCCCGTCCACAAGGCCGACACGGAGGCTTACAAGAAGGCGCACGGGTCGAAGAAGCGTGCGCCCGCGGGTATCCGGGAAGCCAAGATGGAGGTGGACAAGGAAGAGCTGGCCAAGCTGATGTCGTCGCTGGGGACTGAGTTGGCCAAGGAGATCCAGGAGATCAAGAGGAACTGGGTCCCCAGATCGGACAACAAGAACAAGGAGAACAACCAGAATGACCAGAACAAGGACAAGGACAAGAACAAGGGTAAAGGAGGAGGTAAAGGGGGAAGAAGGAAGGGCGTCAACGACGTTGAGGCCGAGGAAAACACCCCCTCTTCCACAACCGACGCCCCCTAGCGGAGCCCCTGCAGCCAAGGGCCCCAGCTAGGGCGGTCGCAGGGTGGTGACGTGGGAAGCGCCGAACCATCCCTGTCGGGAGTCGGTAAACACAAGGGGACTGCCGCGGGCGGAAGGCCCGGTCTGGCGCCCAGTCGCGGAGGCGGGGTGAGGGCAAGTGAAGGCACGAACCCTTGCGCCCGTCCGTCCTTCGCGACCAAGAACGTGTTTGATGTACTACAGGATCTATCCGAGAGTATCGGAGGATCACCCGGACCGCAGCTGGATGCTGCAGATGGGCAGCCTGAGCCCATTGTCCACGACCTGCACCAGTCGCTTGTGGAGCTTCTGGAACGGCCGGAGATCCTGAGTTTGCACGCCGTGCGCCGTGTCGGTCGCGAGCGGCAGTTGCATCTTAAGGTCCGTGCCTTATGCGGGGAAGTGGAAAAGGTTTTCGACGTGTTGGTCGACACGGGAGCTCAAGTCAGCTTGGTCAAGGCTGGCCTGCTTCCGCCAGAGTGTCTTACAGACAGTCGGAAACCTGTCAGGCTGAAGGTGGCGAACGGCCAGTACATGGTGGGAGGCACGAAGGAAGCGGCCATTGGGCTGCAGTTCGTGAACCATCGTGAACTGAGCCGCCCAGACCTCGGCAAGGAAATCCTCCTGCACGGTAGCTTCTACGAGGCCGAGATGGAATGGGACATGATCGTCGGGTACGACTTCATGATGGAGACGGACTCCGGCGTCCTCCCGGCCCAGGCTTCCATGACCCTGTACCAGGACGACCAACTCTCGTGGCTTTCGTCACCTGAGCACCATGTGGAATGCCAATGGATCCACCCCGAACGCTATCAGCTCGAAGTGGCCGCGCTGGACACTGAGCCCACTGGGCCAGCGAATCAGGAGTACGGCGTAAGGCCGGAAGTGGCGAACCGAGTGGTTGCGGACCTGGGAGCGTCGGATCTGGCCCTGGATGCGTTCTCATCAGGAACCTCCGCCCATCTGCGGGTATGTGAGAAGTACTGGAGCGCCCAGGACTCCGCGTGGAAGAAGCACTGGGGTCCGCATCAGGGATTGATGTGGATCCATTGCCCCCGTTGGGACATTCCAAGAGCGATAGCGAAGATTCGCAAGGACCGCTCCAAGGCAGTGCTGGTTGTTCCTATGGGATGCACCGAGGAGGAAAGTACCCGACATTGGGTAGCCTCATTGACCAACATGACCTTGAACAAGGTCGTCCTACCGGCTGGAGAGAGTGTCTATCAGGACGCTAAGGGACAGCCCATGCCGCCCCAGAGATGGCCAACAGAATTCCACTATGTGGATGGGGGCCTTGATCAGGCCGACACCACGGACTTCGTGTGTGTCAACCGCATCATAGCAGAGCCTTGGAGGCAATGCTTTGCGGTTCCCCCTGTTGACATCGAAGAATCGGACTCCGAAGACCCCCTCACTGAAGAGGAGTGGGATCTGGTTCAGGGGTATATGGATCAGCCCTTTCACGACTGGGGAAACCAGCGTGAGGGCAAAGGCCAGGACAAAGCCTGGTGGGAAGTGGACTCAATCGTCTCTGGTTCCTATGACGGGAATACCTTCGTGCAGAGGGTGCTGGATCACATGTCCAGCCAAGACGAGCCACCTGGCGGTAACCCACCCACCTACGGCGATCTGTTCCGAGGCAAGACCAGAGATGGCCCGTTGGGCCACCTGGGAAGACCGCCTGAGCCGAAAGCGAGCGGGGTCGCTACCCCTCAAGTAAGCTCCGTGGTTCAAGTGCCCGGAAAAGCCAAGGCGGAGTCCGATGACTGCCCCAAGATCCAGGCGTTGAGGGCCAGGCTGAAGCGGAAGTATGGCGAGACCTTCTTCAGCGGAAAGCCTGTGTTCCCCCCACCGGTGCGTGGACCGTATGGCGAGGCCAAGATACGGCTGAAGCAGGACCCCCGTGTGTATCGTCACCGGGAGTTTGCCCTGAGGGGCGAGAGGAAAGAGGCCATGGAGAAGATCCTCCGTGACTTCATCCAGAGAGGCTGGCTTGAGCCGTGCCACTCCGAGTGGGCCTCTCCCTGCTTCGTCGTCCCCAAGAAGGTTGCCGGTGAGTGGCGGCTCGTGGTCGATTACCGCGGCCTGAACGCCCAGACGCAGCATGACAGCTATACGCTGCCCCTCATAGAGGACATGCTGCAAAAGCAACACCGGCGGAGGATCTTCACGGTGATTGACCTGAAACATGGTTATCATCAGATGCCTCTCGCCGAGGAGTCCCGTGCCTGCACAGCCATGAGCACCCCACTTGGACCTCTCCAGTGGAAGGTGATGCCTATGGGCGTTACCAACGGCAATGCGGCTTTTCAGCGGATGCTGGAGAACCTGCTTGAGCCGGTGCGCGACTGTGCGGACCCCTTCGTGGACGACGTGATCATCGCGTCCGGGGACCCCAGCATGAGCTACGAGGAGCTCCTGGAGGCGCACGAGAGGGACGTCACTCGAGTGCTGGACCTCCTGGTTCGGCACAAACTCACGGGCAGCAGTGACAAGGCCACCATTGCGGTAAGCGAGGTGGTCTTCGCTGGCCACGTAGTTGGGAACGGGCAGCGAAAGCCCATACCTGGCAAGGTGGCTGCGATTGAGCACTGGGAAAAGCCCAAAACGGTCTCTGAGCTACGGGCGTACTTGGGGTTCTGCAATTACTACTCGGGGTATATCAAGATGTATGCCGAGTATGCAGCCCCCATGACGACCATGCTCAAGGGCAACCGAGAGGAGACCAAGAAGGGGTCCAAGAAGGCTCTGGTCTGGACTGAAGAGTCTGACCGTGCCTTTGAGGGGATGAAGCAGGCGCTGCTATCCGCAGTGGGTCTGCACCTCGTGGATCCCGACCGAGGGTTCATCCTGCGCACCGACGCTTCCGACTACGCCATTGGGGCTGTGTTGGAGCAAGTGCTTGACGATGGGAGGCACGTGCCCGTGGCCTTCTGGAGCCGAGTCCTGGCGGAAGGCCAGAGACGGACGTGGACGCCCCGTGAAAAGGAGGCGTATGCCATCGTCATGGCTCTCAGGAAATGGGCTGGGTACATAGCCCTCCATCCCGTCACCGTCTGCACCGACCATCAGAGTCTGCAGTCGTGGCACAAGGAGCACGTGGACACCCCCTCAGGTCCCGCCTCCCGACGGGCAAGATGGCATGAGACCTTGGCCAAGTTCGACCTTACGGTTGTTTATATTCCTGGAAAGGATAACACCGTGGCGGACTGTCTCAGTAGGTGGGCCTACCCCGCCAGCAAGGGCATGCAGGATATCTCTGCCCATGGCGATGAGGCTGAGACCGCTGAAGCCAAGAAGATCATCGAAATGGAGCGCCTGATGGAGGAGGAGGATGTTAAATGCTTCGTCGTCATGGCTGCAGATGCCCCCCTCGCTTCGAGGGTGAGCAGAACGGTCAGTGTACTCGCCCCTGTGGGCGCCGCGGGCGGAAGGCCCGGTCCGGCACCCCCTGTGGGAACTGAGTCCGACAAGCACCTCTTCCCAGAGTCTTGCCTCCAGGACGACTGGACCGACGACTACGCCAAGTCTGAGGCCTTTGCGGCCGAGTACAGGGCTGTGACCGACCCTGACGACGGGCGGAAGTGGCCAAAGGGGCTGACTGAGGAAGATGGCAAGCTCTACCGGAATGGTAAGCTGCTAGTCCCAGAGTCCCGGGTGCTCGAGCTGTGTGAAGCTTGGCACCACCACATGCTGCACCCAGGGGTCAAGAAGCAAGCTCTTGACATGCAGCGTCGGTTCGAGATCGACCATATCGCTCTCTACACCGCCATCAAGAAGGTCAGGAAGGGTTGCTCGGTCTGTCAGGCCTGCAATCCCGATAACCGGAACGTCAAGGGGGAACCCCAATGGACCCCGGTTCCTGACCAGCCCATGGAGAGCGTGGCCATGGACGTCTTCTCCATGCCCGAAGTGCACATTGGCAAGGAGACCTTTGACTGTGTGGTTCTCTGTGTGGACCGCCACAGCGGCTACGTTGTAGCCGTTCCGGCACGCAAAAAGGGATTGCTTGCCAAGGAAGTGGCAGTCATGATGATTCGTCATTGGCTGACCGTCTTTGACATCCCCCGCACCATTTGCAGTGACCGAGGGCCCCAGTTTACTGGTGGCTGGTTCAAGGCTATGTGTTCCCTCATGGGAATACGACATGCCAAGAGCGTCGCCTATCTCAGCCGGTCTAACGGCCGTGCTGAAGTGGCTGGACGGCAGCTGTTCGAGAAGCTGCGCAAGATCCACATCACCAATCCACGGCGGAACTGGTTCGAGGAGATGTGGCCTGCTCTAAAGGCCCATCATGACACCCCCACTCCGGGCGGTTTGTCCCCTCACCAGATTCTGTTTGGCAGGGACCCCCTGGGTAGGGGACTTCCCTTGTCTGGTGATGGCATGGCTATGGATGCCAAGGAGTTCTTCGCGCGGCAGGAGCAAACGGCGCGGGACATCCGCCAGCAGCTGGAGAAGGAGCATGCTGAGCGTCAGAAGTCCGCCCCGAGCTCGACAGCGCAGCAGTTCAGGGTGGGAGACCCGGTGTGGGTGATCAGACCCCGCCCCATGGGCACCCACCGCACCAAGACCTGGTTCACACCCGGCGAGGTGGTCCGCAGGATTGGTGAGGACACCTACCGCATCAAGGTGGGTCACGGACAGTTCCGGGAGCGCCACGAGAGTCAACTCCGTGCGCGGGAACCCGACCTCCGTGGCCGACATGTGTCCCTGGACTATGCCAGACATGAGGCCGACTCGGACGACGACTATGCTGAGCAGGACGACTACACTGTCGAGAAGATCCTGGCTCAGCGTCCGAAGGCCTCGGCACCCGGAGGTCTGGAGTTCAAGGTTCGTTGGCGAGGCTATGGGCCGTCCCACGACACCTGGGAACCCGTCTCCTCATTCGTGCCGCGGGTCAATACTCCCTTCATGGAGTACATCCGCAGGAACAAGACCAAGATCCACGTTTCGGACTTGGCAGCACTCACCCGGGCGATTGCAGCCAGGGGTGCCTGATCAGCGCCCTGAGCTCTCCCCTGATGTACCTTGAGGCGCTTGTGAGGCCGACGAACCGTCCCTTACTTGCTTGCTCTCTTCCATCTTTCGGTGACAGAGTGGCCATATACCCCCCCCCTGCTGAATCCAGAGGAGGATGGCCCCTCTTTTCTTCTATTCGTCACTCCCCCCCCTGCTGAATCCTTGGGAAACCAGGTAGGGCGACTGACCTTCATATTTTTGAGCTCTTGGGGCCTTGAAGCCCATACGACGTTGCGCAACGGATGCCGCTGTCATCGGCATTGCGATTTTTGGTGTGTGGTCTGGTTCCATGGCATTTGCGGAATCCAGACCAGTCGACGTGTGTCTCGAGACTATATATGCCTGAACTCAGGCGTTATCCTGTCCATCCTCCTGCATTTGCCTTATCCTGACCGTGGCGTGGTTTGGCACTCTGTTCTGAGTGTGTTTACACGCCTATTTACTCAAATTGTTGCTTGTTTTTCTGCCTTCCAGGATATGTGCATCTGTATGTTAAGTGTCATCAGCCCATCGCTGAGGGATGGACTGTTTCTCACCACGAATCGGGGTACAGAGGCGCCTTGAGTCGCCGTGTACATATCCTTACAGCCTGGTCCAGCCTGGACCAGTACTTGAATACAGATTCTACTGTTTGAGTGCCCGTGATACCGTGTTGCCCTATTCGCTGTGTGTGTGGAGATCCTGATGGCGCCAGGCGGGAAGCCCAGTTGCCTGACTACACTCCCAGCGGTCCGCCACTGTCAGTCCCAGTGTGAGCCTACCGATTTGCAGACGCACTTGCATTCGGATGGCGGCCTCCGGTGCTCCTGACCTCGGTCAGTCTGCCTGGGAAACTGGTGGTTTGAGGAGTCGACGCCTCCGCCCACACTGCATGAGGACTCCCTCATGTATGGCCACGCTTCGTGGTAATAGGGCGAGGGAAAAGACGGCCTTGATGCCCGATCCCTTCAGGAGGAGTTCCCTTACGATTTGGGGTTCGTAAGGAGTTCGACTATGGCACTCTGGACTCGCGTCGTATGGATATGGACATGGTGCGCCCGAGGAAGGACCCGTGGGGACTCTCCCCAGTCGGCGGGCCTTGGGAAGCTTGGGGTAGCCTGATGGATCTTTGTGGTCGCTCTCGACTTGTGGGGCCACCTCGGCCGTCGTGTGACGCCTATGTTGGCCGTGTATGCCACTGCCACTGTGGTGGTGACCGTAGCAGCCGGCACCCGGTGCGCCTGGTATGGGTTAACGGGTCCTTTGGATGCCGAACAATCGCCGCCAGGACCCGGGACTTGATACTTGATACTATACGTGTGCTACGAGCTGTTACAGCAGCATACCTATCCCACTGTGGGATACCTATCTTACTGTGACTTACTGAGGTGAGGATGTGACAACCCCCCCCCCTTGCAGGGATGGTCCTGGGTACCCGCTGCCATGCGTGGGTGTTATCGAGCCCCCCCAGGGTTTGCTCTAAGGAGGGGGGTGAAGCGGTACCCAGAACCCCATGGCCAGGTTACGGCATACAACCGGTCTCCGGTCCACTAACCCCATGCACGGCGTGTTCCGTGCCGTGAAGCCCCGCATCGGCATCCGATGCACCGCCAGCGGAGATTTGTGTATCAGAACATCAGGAATCAACAGGGTTTTATTTTCATATTGTTTCCGTCAATTTTTATGCTTTCGTTCCGATACTCACTGTTTTGACTGCTGGCGGTTGGTTCGCGACTTTACCGTAACCGCCAGTTTAACTGTTTATAATGGAAATTTTAACGTTATCCGTCACGAAGGCTCCAAAGTCGCCAGGAACTGCATGGATGCTTCCGCCATTTTCATAATTAATACTCGCAACCTTAATCCGAATTTTTCAGGATGTCGAAATCGGATTTTCGACTTCGACATCCCCGCACTTGATTTGACCTCTTTCGAGTGGACCTACGTGCTTCCGTATGCACGAATCAACTTCCCTTTTATCCTGCCCTCCATTTGTCTTAAAGATATGGGCAAAACAAAGTTGATTCGTGAGGCCACTTGTGAAGGTCATATCTCGTGTTGCTTGCGAGTATTGACGATAAGGAAACGTGGGATGTATTCACAATACTCCCGACGTAATTTAGGAAGCTTTATATGCCTTGCGTTTCCACACATGCGCGCTAGTGTAATGGATCATGGTCAAGAGGGTAGAGTTTGCGCTATAACTCTTTGGCCATGATGTTGCGTGCGTTAAGATAACTTTCGAGTGTAGCGCGCAAGTGTTGGTGTTGCATAGGAACTCTCCTTGAGTTCCTATGAGCGATTGACCCAAAGTTATGCCCTTGGAGGGGCATGACATATCGTGGTGGGAGCTACATTTTTGGGCAATATATGGTATGTGCCATGTGTTGTGTTGCGTGCCCATTTGGCGGGCCCATTGCTCCAAGACAAGCCCGCCAATGGACCTCATATTGTGCAAGCCCCTTCTCCGTACTCCCTACGGTCAATTGCATGCCTAACCTTCGTGAAGGGAAGCTTGTGTGGTGATCCCGAAGCGATGCGTTGGGAGCAAGGTGTGTGTTTTACAATTTTCCATATTTTCATGTGCCCACTTGGAAGGCAGCGCTCGCAACCTTTCAAAGCGCCCCAAGTGGAGCACATATGCGGGATCAAAGGTCATTGGTGTCAAGGCATTGTGTTTAGAAGGGTTAGTTGATTGCACGATCCAAGCCGAAGATATTATAATATAATTGTGCGCCTTTCAAGGCACTTTTGTGTGTCATTGTGTCAATTTTGCCATTTTTGGCTCGTCATGAGGTCAAATGGCGACCATGTATCTCAACGATGCGCTCAATTGACATCATGACCCAAGTATGTTATGAGGGTACATACTTCGGTAGCCAACATATCTTGGACCCGGCGAACAACTCCTCTTAGGCTTGGCATACCGTGGCCGCCATGTTGGCGATTTGGGACTATCCCAAATCATGGGCTCACTTGGCGACCCTGCCATTCCCAATACCGGAGGAGTTGGGCGACGCCCCAAAGATATGTTGGACACATATGACTTGACATCAATCCTATGGCACACTCCGGTCCAAGCCGGGCACGTGCTTCATTTGCCCTAACCATGAGCGTGCGCAATTTTGGCCATTTTGAGCATTTTTCCACTTTTGCTGCCCGCCGTGCCCCATGTTCTAACCTTCGTGCACGCCGGACGCATGGACCAATGGACCATATATGACATGGGTGTTATGGGTAATGGTCCCCATGGTCCACACACCACGTGGGCGAAGCGGAGCCGCCTTCGTCAAGGCGCTAGGCCAAATTGAGTATGGGCAATTTTACCATTTTTGCATTTGTGGACCCAATTGGGATCGTCACCACGCCGAGTGGCATGGAGATCTTTGAGAGCCAAGGGCATGGGAGTCTCCGTTGGACTCCCGGTGGATCACGTATGGAATGGCGGATCCGATCTCCAAGCCGGCGTGGAGATATACTATTGGGAGCACACCGAATTTTGGCTCATTTCAAGCAGCCAAAATGACCCAATTTTGGGACCCCAATTTCCCCCTTCCGTGTGGTCAATTGGCGGCCCCATTTCTCTAAGCCCATAGGGAGCCCGGACCTAAATCCAAGTTGTACACTCAGATATAAGTCCTAGGTCCTGCCTCCTACCCTGTGAGCCATTGGCCTCACCTTGGCCGAGAGAGCCGCGCGTGGGAATGACGCCAATTTTGGTGATTTTGGCATCATGACCCCACTTGACTCATCCGTGTTGCCCTGATGCCGGGACCTCAGAGGGAACCAGGTTGGGTGAGGGCTCCAGGGAGTTCGTACTCGAAGGGCATAGGGTCAGTTGCCTCGTCTCTACCTCTGGCGGGTCCGGACGAGGGGTCAATTTTGGAGTTTTTCAAGCTAATTTCAGTCTGGGCTGAAACAGCCCATTTTCGGCTACCAACTCCTGGGTGATAAGGGCGGAGCCATATCTCTGGCTCAGAGTGGAGTTGGGACCTGCCGTTAAGGGAGCATAGGGAGCCGCTGTCGGTTGGCTTTGGAGCCCATTGGTTCCCAGGAACTCGCCTGTGGCTGTGCGGGACACCTCTCCCATTGGCAGGGTTTCAGAGTCCGGACTGAGCAGGGCATGGGTTGTGTTTGAGCCCCCGCCCCCATCAGCCACTGAGAGGGTCGGACCTGGGATTGGGATATGAGTCGGGACTGAGTGTCTATTGTCCCTTGATGCCCTTACCCCAGTCCAGTCTTAACCCCATGTGTACATATCCTGATGTGTTGCTGTACATACTTTCGTTCCCTCTTTGCAGAGTGGCAAGGATTCTGAAACGCTTTGTCACATGACACAGGCGTATTGATGCCCTTGTGAGCGTAGTGCCTTGCCTGCCTGCTCACTTGTGCGTGTCACCGCAGCGTCCCGTGGCCGGCCCCCCACGGGAACGCGTCAGTAGCACGACAAAAGCACACGATAGCACCAAGTTACGAGCAAAACACAGCAAAATTGGGTGAAATTCACGGTACCGTGAATCTCGGATTCAAACGGCCGGTTCACAAAGGGTACACGTTCCACTCAGGCCCTTTGATTTTTCCGCATGCTTCATGCATGCAACCTTGCCCTAAACAAGTTGCACCTTTGTTGTACATCATAAAGTGCTCCCCAACAAGTGTGCCGCACATGGATCCCCCCAAGGCCACGTCCACACTGTTCTCAAAGCCCATCGTTCCACCCAGGCCCTTTGATTTTTCCGCATGCTACATGCATGCAACCTTGCCCAAAACAAGTTGCACCTTTGCTGTACATCATAAAGTGCTCCCCAACAAGTGTGCCGCACATGGATCCCCCCCAAGGCCACGCCCACACTGTTCTCAAAGCCCACCGTTCCACCCAGGCCCTTTGATTTTTCCGCATGCTACATGCATGCAACCTTGCCCCAAACAAGTTGCACCTTTGCTGTACATCATAAAGTGCTCCCCAACAAGTGTGCCGCACATGGATCCCCCCCAAGGCCACGCCCACACTGTTCTCAAAGCCCACCGTTCCACCCAGGCCCTTTGATTTTTCCGCGTGCTACATGCATGCAACCTTGCCCCAAACAAGTTGCACCTTTGTTGTACATCATAAAGTGCTCCCCAACAAGTGTGCCGCACATGGATCCCCCCCAAGGCCACGCCCACACTGTTCTCAAAGCCCACCGTTCCACCCAGGCCCTTTGATTTTTCCGCATGCTACATGCATGCGACCTTGCCCCAAACCAAGTTGCACCTTTGTTGTACATCATAAAGTGCTCCCCAACAAGTGTGCCGCACATGGATCCCCCCCAAGGCCACGCCCACACTGTTCTCAAAGCCCACCGTTCCACCCAGGCCCTTTGATTTTTCCGCATGCTACATGCATGCAACCTTGCCCCAAACAAGTTGCACCTTTGCTGTACATCATAAAGTGCTCCCCAACAAGTGTGCCGCACATGGATCCCCCCCAAGGCCACGCCCACACTGTTCTCAAAGCCCACCGTTCCACCCAGGCCCTTTGATTTTTCCGCATGCTACATGCATGCAACCTTGCCCCAAACCAAGTTGCACCTTTGTTGTACATCATAAAGTGCTCCCCAACAAGTGTGCCGCACATGGATCCCCCCCAAGGCCACGCCCACACTGTTGTCAAAGCCCACCGTTGCACCCAGGCCCTTTGATTTTTCCGCATGCTACATGCATGCAACCTTGCCCAAAACCAAGTTGCACCTTTGTTGTACATCATAAAGTGCTCCCCAACAAGTGTGCCGCACATGGATCCCCCCCAAGGCCACGCCCACACTGTTCTCAAAGCCCACCGTTCCACCCAGGCCCTTTGATTTTTCCGCATGCTACATGCATGCAACCTTGCCCCAAACAAGTTGCACCTTTGTACATCATAAAGTGCTCCCCCCCCCCCAACAAAGTCCACATTGTTCTCAAAGCCCACCGTTCCACCCAGGCCCTTTGATTTTTCCGCATGCTACATGCATGCAACCTTGCCCCAAACAAGTTGCACCTTTGTTGTACATCATAAAGTGCTCCCCAACAAGTGTGCCGCACATGGATTCCCCCCAGGGCAACGCCCAAACTGTTCTCAAAGCTCACCGTTCCACCCAAGCCCTTTGATTTTTCTCGTGTGCTACATGGCATACATGTTTTGAGGTTGTGCATTGCAAAAGAATTTACACAAAACAAGAGAAAGATAGGTTTGCCTAAGTTAACGGGGGCGCACGCAAGGCGGAGCGGAGGGGATTGAAAATGGTATACCTCGAGGGTTGTCATCTACAAGGATTGAGCGCCGAGTCAGAGAACGATAATAGTAAGTGTCCGGCGGTGGGGACTGGTACGGATGCGTGTGTGAACTCTTGGGCAGGTAATTCCACACCGTTGGGAATGTCATAGGGCTTGCAGGGGTGGATGGCAAACGACATGCGTCCCTAAACAAAGGATCGATTTGTAGTGCTTTTGCCACCTTCACCGCCGCACTATCCTCGCAGAATGCATAATGGTATTTTGAATTTGCACTTGTTGTGGTGTATTCAATGAGGTTGCGCGAATGACCATATTAAAGGCATGCCGAGTCTGTGGGTACACGAAAGAACGTCTCTAATTGGTGACCTACGATATGGTCAGTACTTGAAGCCCTTACCTTGAAACAAAAGGGCCAAGAATCCCCAATTGTTGACCTTGAAACGACGGCCAACATCCGACAAACGCGATGGCGGTGCATGAAAATTTCAAAACAAAGTAACGTAATGTAATGTACCCAGCCATATTCTACCCTTTTTGGTCTTTGACGGTTTTTACTCGCAATGTGTGCAATGCATGGAATGACGCTACCGGCAGTTTGGGCAGTGACTGGCATATTTGTCCACATCCACGGATTTGTGTCTACATTGACGGTTCCGGCACTTTGTCACCGCAACAACTACATCAACGGTCCCGGCGGTTCCAAAAAAAACTGATGCCTAAAGTGTCGGTTCCGACGGTTTAAAGTGGGAGGCAACTTGCAAAACTGTGCACACACAACATGTATGGAGCGGAGCTTGCACAGAGAACACTTGACACATGAGAACCAGGCTGCAAGGGTACCACAGGGTCCCGAAAATCAGTTTTTGGTGTGCACTGCACACCCACGTGACTGCATGACATCATGGGCTCCGGCCATGCCGGCTGAATAGCATACTGTACACTGCCTGAGGGCACAATATGCAATGTGGTAGCATATATGTGAGCAACCAAGGTTACTTTTCACGCAACGTCTCCGGCAACATCTTCTTAAATTCATCCCAGTGTGCAGTGGTCATTGCCTCACCTGTGATACTTTGGAATTGATATTCCACCAGACTTGATGGCAGTGGCTTTGTTGCGTCATGCAGTTGCCACGAGAGAAGAGCACAATGTGCCCTCGCAACCTTCAAATCACCCTCGGTCACGGAGCATTTGGTGCAAGAGGCCAAGGGGCCTGTTTGAGGAGCACTGTCACTTTGCAAGCGACCAAGGAGGTTAGCAACTGTGGTATCACCAGCCCTGAACCGCTTGCGGTCAACCACTCCTTCATCCAACATTTCTTCATCATGCTCCCTCTTTATCACATGGGTCTTTTGGGGTGTCTTCGAATTTTTGGTGTGCTTCTTTGGTGGCTTCCTTGCTGTCTTATTGGGTCCTGCTTTTGATGCTTTCCTGTCCTCGAACTCATCGGAGTCACTGAAGGAGGAGGAGGTGGTGGACGAGGAGGCGGATGAGGAGCTGTCTGCCCCCCCCCCTTTTTTTCTTGGGCTTGCCGCCACGCATAGGCTTGCCCTTCTCCTGCCATACCTTCACCGCCTGATCCTCGAGCACAACCTTTGCCATAGTCGAACCGCGTTCCTGGAAAAGGTCCTGAAACCGCTGGCCTATTGCCTGTACATTCTTTGGTAGGGCGGCTTGTGTTGTGTTAATGGAGACGATCTGGTTTATATTGAGTTCTGATAGCGGTTTTACTAAGACCCACCGACCAGCGCTGGTTGTAGTGCAACACACACATGACAACCGCCCATGGGACCATACAGCACACAACATGAGCTCCTCCAACTGTGGTTGGATATCTCCTTTGTCCTGTACCCAGCGCCTCACCATTAGTGGCAGGTGCCGTTTTGGGCCGGTGCGCCCCTGACCAATGCGCACGGTCCACGAAATCTTCCCCGTTCCACCCTCCATGTCCACTTTATCAACGATATGCAGCTTGGTCGCCGGAACAATGGATCCGGGCTGCCCATCCTTCTTCATCACGTTAACGGTTGTCCAACCATTGTCCTCCTCACACTGTGGAAGCTGGACCTGCAGGACCGGCACGGGGAAAGAGCTAGAGTGTGTGTGCTCGTGGTGTGTGCGGTGCGCATCGGGTCGCCGTGGGGGGGGCTGGGGGCATAAACTGCTGGTAAAAAAACTGATGCCTAAACTGTCGGTTCTGTCAGTTTCAAAGCAGTTTGGCAATGGCAAAAAAAAAACTGATGCCTAAACTGCCGGTTCCGTCAGTTTCAAAGCAGTTTGGCAATGGCGGAAAAAAACTGATGCCTACACTGTCGGTTCCGTCAGTTTCAAAGCAGTTTGGCAATGGCGGAAAAAAACTGATGCCTACATTGTCGGTTCCGTCAGTTTCAAAGCAGTTTGGTACTACCAACTACCAATGGACAAAGGTAAGGGTAAACAACCTGTGGCTTGTGCTTCGGTTGCTTTGGTTTCTCCTTCGGTGCCTCTGGGGGCGGACTCCGAACACATGTACGTGCCCCAAGCCAGATGTCCCGACACGACTGGTGTAGCTGGGCGAATAGGAAAGCGTCGGGCTGGGTGGCTGGCGGTGCACTTGGTTGCGGTTCTTGTGCACGTGTCATCAGGATGGCCATTCCGAATATTCCAGCAGTTATACGCCGTGTCCATTCCTTGGACCATGGATCGGCATCTTGGATAGCGGCATTTTCGGGGAACAGCAGGCGCGCAACCTCCCAAACACACTGAAGGGCACCATTGGTGCTGGTAGTGGGCAATTGACACTTTGTCAGCCGGGGCTCCCACTCAGCAAACACCGCACTGGTATCTGGTGCTGGGTTTTGTGTTGCACACCAGGCACTCTGCATGATGTCCAGGGCTATAGCATAGCGCCAGTAAACCTTCTGGTCATCCGTCACAGCAACTTGGGCCAGTGGCTTTGACTGAGGGTCACGTTCTTTTGCCTTGCCGAGATGCATGGTTCGTGTGCTGCCTCCGGCATGGATGCTCGTTGCCAGCCGGACATTGACGCGCTGGCCCTTCTTGCTGACCATAAGATTCAGCAGCATGCAGGTGTGCAGCTGTGAGCACCGCACTGCAACGCGCTCTGCCTCAGCCTGTGTGGGCTTGGGGTTTGAGAGTATGACACTCGGTGTCCACATATCGGTTGGCAGCGGCTTTGTGCCATCTGGTTTGCGTGGTGAGGGGGTGATGGCTGAATCTCGGTGCTCGTCGTTCCATTCAGGGTCTGATATCAACCAACGGTTCGACCACGCTGCCAACGTAGCCACCAAGAATGCAGCCACAGGTGGCGGCATGTTGTTTGGTGTATGTAGGGCTGCCCAGAGATCATAGCTGCTGAATTGGAATGGCAAATTGGTAATGGGATCCCCATGGGCCACACTCAACCGGCCAATTAATTGATAGATCCACCGTAGCACCAATGGCTCAAATGGTAGCAGGGTTTGGTCACTGGTAGGATTCGTGTGCCCCTCCAATTTGTGCAACATACCCACACCAGCAATGGTACATAACTGGCATAGCAACCCGTACCACGTCAACTGATTCCACGCACAGTTGCTCCGAGCAGCCTGCAGCTCACCGTCATTGATCGCAGCCTGTCCCAGTGTCTCCGCGATGAACTGCAATGTGGGCTGCAGGTCGGCATTCCTGGGTAGGTTCGGCATACCGGGACCAGCGTCAGACTCCGTCCGTGGTATGGCACCTTCATCTGTGGACAGCACGAGGGGGGCTGCAGTCAAAATTTTCTGGCGGGGGGGGGGGGCTGCAGTTTGGCAATGGCAAAAAAAACTGATGCCTAAACTGTCGGTTCCGTCAGTTTCAAAGCAGTTTGGCAACGGCAAAAAAAAACTGATGCCTAAATTGTCGGTTCCGTCAGTTTCAAAGCAGTTTGGCAATGGCAAAAAAAAACTGATGCCTAAACTGCCGGTTCCGTCAGTTTCAAAGCAGTTTGACTTAATACTGATGCCTAAACTGTCTGTTCCGACGGTCCGCACTGGCAAGCAACATGGCAGGATCCTAGAGAGTATGACATCATGCCACATCACAAGTGCAATACCTAATTGAAGTTTATCATCTTCAGGTGCGGCTCTCTCGGTCCCCGGTTCGGCTGCCGATGGAACTCGGTTCTCTGCCGCTTTCTTTGCTACCGGTGGTGGAGCTGGAGCGGGAGCGGCTGCAAGTGCAACGGAGGCGGCTTGTTTCCCAGCTTGTTTTGCAGCGGGTTTTTGGGCCCCCTGAGCACCACCCGGACCCGTTGCGTGCAGCTCGTCGTTCAGATAGAAGCGGCACCTGCGGGCTGGCGTGGTGATAATTGTGCCATGTGATTGCAAAGACACCGTTCGAGTGCCCAGAGGATCAACAGAGATGCCCTGGAACCTCAGCATGCCATCTTGAAATTTCCCGGTCACATCTTGAACCTGCGCCCACCAACCTGGGTGTTTCGGTGGCGTTCTGTTTGCCAGCTCCGGTACTTGTTCAATCTCTGACCCAGAGTCTGACATTTCAGCAAAATGCCGACTGCAGTGAGATGCGTCCAAGGTCAAATAAAAAGACTCCTAGCACGGGAACTTGGTGGCAAATGGCAAGTGAGGACATGGGACAATGGAATGGTGACGTTTGTCAATCGGCATGCCCCTGCGCGACGCAAGGAAGTCGCAAACGTTGAGGATGTGAAGACCGAGTGCATCCAGTTGTGTCGCCTACGCCTTGCTCTACAAACATCTTCGCAGCGATTGAAAGCAAACATGGACCGTGCAGTACCGTGGAAAGCAGTGCAAAAGACATGGAAATGGTTATCCAGCACTATAGGTATGATTGCCGGCACTTATTTAGTCCAAACTGCCGTTTCCGACAGTATGTACGTCAGATGGTGTGGCAAGTGCCGTTTCCGGCAGTTACGAAGCAATCTAGGCGCACTGTTACTACTTGCAGGTACACAGGCCGCGTTGTTTTCTGGGGATTACCCTGTGGTGTGGACCAAGCCGGCGGATGCACTACTGCTCCAAATGGATGCTCTGTCGCGAGGCAATCACTGGGTGAAACCGGACGCCCAGAGGCCTGGCGAACTGTGGATCCGCTTTGGATTGGATGGGGTTCCCCTATGGAAGAGCCATGTTGTGGCCGGTACATTGGCGCCTTGTTCACACCTTCGAGATCTCAAGCAACATAGCCCTGATCGTCATTTTGTTTGCATACTATTTCGCGGATATGACACCAAAGAGCTGCTGAAGCAATGCTTGCAAAAGAGCGGATACCTTGGTAGCGTGGACGACCTGAACGGTAGTTGTGCAACGATTAACGGTACACACTATGTCGTGAGACTATTTATTTGTGGGGACCACATGTTGATGTACAAATTGACAGGCAGGGATGGGCCTACATCCACACGGCCAGAACGCCATCCTTGCCCCTATTGTGCAGCACCCGCCCCTGATGTCCTTAATTATGCAGCTCAGGTCTTGGCATTGTCCCTTGGGGCAGAGGCCATGTTTGTTGGAATACCAGCTGCACAGCATGCCATCGACTGCAGTCATGGCATGGTGAATGTGTTGTACGGTGTGTGTCTCCCTGTTGTTGAAAACACGTTGATAGAGTGTGGTTGGACCAACAAAGATGTGAATGACTATTTTGGTACCCTTAACGTGGACCCCATGTCGTATGTGGTTGGAGGCGAGGTCACTGGTGATGGGCTCCCACGATCCATTGACAATGCATTAACATTCTTTGAGAAGAGATGCTACAATCGAATTGATACGACACTAAAATTGGTTTGTCATGACATCATTCGCCTTGATGGGCAAGACCACAGCAAATCAGACCTAATTGCAGCCATGTTCGAGCATGTTGCCATTATGGTGAGTGTGGCATACACTCCTGAACCAACATTGTCACAGGTTGACATGTGTGAGACAAGCGCGCGCGCATTGCGGCGTATTTGGAAAACACTGGATGCACCGACGACACCATGGGGCCATGTGTGGACAGCACATGTACCACAGTTCCTACGGCTCTGGGGAACGTTGTTTCCTTTCTTGTGCCACGGCTTTGAGGGACGTTGGAGGGACCTCAAGGTTGAGATTCGGCATAGTGCTCATGGGCAATGGAAAGGTGCCTCGTGTGGATTTGAAACGGTTTTGCAGTATAGTATTGTCCGTTGGACGCTACGGAAGCTTGGCATTGCCTTGCATGGTCGCAGTTGTAAAGTACGCAAAACCAGCTCTTGGTTGTGGCAAAGGTATAATGATTTCATGGACCGCATGATGGGAAATGCACATTGACGTTGATAAGGTTGTTCAAGAGAAAGAGGGCTACACGAGCAGCAAAACACTCATCAGTGATCAAAGACTGAAACCAAGCGTGTGCAGAAAAAATGTATCCACATACACCATGAGTTCAATCCCTGTCTTTCATGTTCTGCACCCTAACTCCAGATTATTTCGCATAAACGCCTCTTGCAGGTCTGCACCAGCAGTGGATACCTGTCTGGTGGTGCCGAAAAATACAGTACATCAGCACCTGTGCACTGGGGTCTGCTCCCTGTTCGCCTTGGTGCCAATTACCACCCCTCGTCCCTCATGGAACCAGCCAATCAACACCTTGAAACCTAAAATTCTATGCCATCTGAATCTTTTAAAAAACCGCAAAAGCAAGGGGCGCCACCACTGATCTGGGTAGGCCCTCACGCCCAAACCCCAGAGTAGTGACCGTAAATTACAGGTAACATCCTGTGGACTGAGAGCGTAAAGCAGAGATTTATAAAAAACAGAAGGCAAAAAAGATTTCAGGACTGTACGTGCATTTGGAGAATGGGCATGAACCCATTGTTCCCACTCGGCATCTGTTACACCTTGCCTCCACGCTTCAAGATCATGCACCACACCCTTTCTGTGCAGTGCAAAGTCCTGCACATAGGCACCAGTGCGATGTGCCAAGATTACTGCCGCTTCACCCCAGGTGGTCACATCACCATGGGGTTCCCATTTCAAAGGTATACCATAAATAATAGAAGTCATCTGTTCAATAATAAACGTCAGCGGCGCCACAAAACAGGGGGAGATCCCAACCAGGGCAATATAAATGTTATCTCTGTACCTAGACATGATCACTGCTGGCTTTGACAGAGGCATGGGGCCTGCACAGGCACCCATCTGCCCAGCAGACAGAATCTCCCCCACCACCCCATTCAGGGCATCAAAATTCTCGAAAAACTTCATCACAAGCCGCCTATTTTTACGAGTGGAATGCCTGACAATGCTCTGCAGTCTACCTCCCTCAGCCCCATCCCACGGGGTAGTGCAGATAAACTGAAAGGTTTTGTCTGCAACAGTAGCAGTGGCGAAAATTCTGTCTGCTGGAGACCACCAGCCTGTAAACCCAGATTGACACAGGGCCTCAGGAGTCGCTTGGTGGACATTTTTGGCGACAAACATGTCATGCGCCAAGATCTCTGCCCCTGGGTGGTGACAGACCACCTCCGGAGCTCCAGGAATCTCACAGCTTACAATGACACCTTTCTCCTGAGAAAAAGTGGCACAGGCTGCGTTCATGGATACCTGGACCTGTGAGACGTGCTCACCAAAAAGACTGGTAAACTCTCTCCAGCAGGCCCAGATTTCTGCAATTTGAGCAGATAGGAACCCACCAATGGGTATCCCTTTTGCTCCTTGGCTTAATATAATAGGGCCAACAGTCAAAAACACATTCTCAACCATATCAAACTCTACAAAACGCAGCACCTCCTCTTCGGAAAGTGTAACAAAGGACTTCGCAGAATTTTTCCCAAACCTGTCAAGATCTTTCTCCAGGCCCTTGGCAATGCTAAACCACAATGTGGAACCCCGCGAATCAGCCCGTGCCCTATCCACAGCCCATCGGATTGCTGTGAGCGCCTCTGAACGCTCGATCTGCCAGAACATATCATCCATATCTCGCTCCCTGAAACTCACTGCGTCACCCTGGGAAGCAAACCTCTGCACTGCTTTAATCTGGTCACGTACGCCTAGCATGTTAGGAAAGCCCAGGCTCACTCCGGAACCATGCAGGTGCGCGCACAGAAGTTGCAATGACCTGGATACTACCCTACTGTAGGATTGCAAGACGTGTGATTTATAGGAGACGATGTCTCGCCATTTCAGGGCTGGTTCATTGGGGACATATTCTGTTGACTTCCATTTTGGCAGCGAAAACACAGCCGGTGCCTTCGGGTACCGTTTGTTTGGCAGTGGCTCCAAAAAACATTCAAACAAAAAATCATCCGTATCTTCTTGCAGCGCCAAGCAGGCACGACCCAGGCGTCGCTTCAGCATAACATTAATGATCCCTTGTTCTCTAGCTTTCTGAACTATCATATGTGTGATGGCAAGCTTTGCAACATCTGGGGATTCTGCCCATCCCCATAGTTTAAAGCGCGAACCAAAAAGAGTAGACTCCAACGTGCGCTGATCATACAAAATAGAACAGAGACCCCCTAGTCTGGTCAGTTTCTTGTCCCAGACTGAGACCCTGAGGTTAAACTCACTGATATCATACCTGAGATCATAAACCTGCGAACCATTTAGCCACGGGGCCAGTGCAATTCCATGTTGAACTGTTGTATTGATCGTTGCCCACAGCGCCTTTTCAGCCTGCTTGACAATCCCCCGTTCGAAAATCCCTTTTGCTTCAAAACAACACTTATCTACTGAGACCTGTGCTACAGCTAACTCGTTGAGCGCTGTGCTCATCTCCTTCAGTTGCTGTTTCAGGGAAGCTGGGTCAGGGAAGAATTGATTCCGGGCATTGGCTGATAAAATCCGCACTGCCGCAGGCTCAAAAAGATGGGACCAATCTTCAGGGGTACGTACTACCACATGGTCCAAGAATCCGCCAAAAGAAGGGGAACCTCGTCTCATCTCTGAACACATCCATGTTTGCTCTCTCAGTCTGCCAAGCGCTTCTTCACATACCTGTTCCAGAACCTCTGGTGGACCCTGTACCTTCCAGACACCTAACTCCTTAGGCAGGGGAGTCCAGGAGCAGAAAGTGGGATCACATGCCCGTCTGTTCTCCGGGGCGTGGACAGCAAATTTTGGTGCTACCGTTCTTCCTCCACCACTGAGGGCATCTCGGATGGTAACGAATGGGACAGGTATAATACAGATGGATTTAGCAAACCACTCCCGCAAACCAGGGGGTATTAGTAGTTTTTTCATCGCATCTACACACACCCCTCGCACCTTAGCTTGCATGGCCTGGTCAAAACAAGGAATGCGCAACACCAAGCGTCTCTTGACTGTAAGCTTCCATTTCTGCACTGTGAGTTTTACGACATGTTTGAAAAATCTCTCAAAAAGGTTCGGTTCAATCTTGCCTGCAACACATGTGACAAACCACCAGCGATCATCCATTTCCTTATCTGTTTTGCATTCGCCCTCACGCAGAAGGGAGTGTACCATCGTTGACAGGGAGGCATTTTCAAGCGAAACAGTCTTGGAGTGTGCGCCAAGCATGCGCTCAACCCTGAAGGCGTCAATCCCTCCGAAAGGTGTCACCTGGTTCAGCGTTTGCCCCAGGACAGTGTTCCACCAACGTTCAACCGCCCCTGCCTGTTTGTTGGCTACATCCTGTAGCGCCACAATCGTGACCCTAGAGGGGCCTTCGCGTGCCAACATCCGTGCCAGTGAAGGTAGTTGCCCGAAACCCATCGCCGCTCTAATCTTCCTGTGGCGTATACCAGAGAAATGGTTAGCCAACGATCTGGCTTTCTGTAGGTGCTCTCTATAGCGTTCCATACATGAGCGTTGGTTCTGAAAACACCCTGTTTGACCCACGTATGGGGGGTAGGGGCCACATATTGTATACACCCAAGATCCTACCTCATCTAGCCGCCACGTAAGGGGTAGCTTCGCGAGGCGTGCGATTCGGCGTAGCCTTGAGTCTTTAGCATCACACAGCAGGCGATTGCTGTCGTGCAGTGATTCACGTACTGCATTCCAGTCGACAGGCCGTGCCTTCAACAGACTGTCTCTCTGTAGCGCAATAGCATCCCACCTGTCCCAAAAATCCTGAACCTCAGATTGTTTAAACCCTGCATGCCCTTGGCACCTCTTATCGTCAGGGAACGAGGGTAAGGGGAACCATTCTGAGCGGCTCTTCCCCCCGATGAGCCCTCTTAGTGCCTCCGAGTAATTACTGGCTGAAATTCCATGTCCAACTGGTTGGATCCCGCTGTCAAGCACATACACTTCCCGGGGACCATCAACACGAGACCAAGTTTCTTTAGTGCACCCGTAAGTTCTGAAGTTCATGTACCGGACCGCACCGCAGAGTACGGCCCGACCTTTTTGTTCCCATGTTTGCAGGAAGGAATTCCACTTGGCAGATGCGCTCCTCTGGGTGACACACACCAATCGGAACTTCTCAAAGCTTCATAACTTCCTATTCAACACACGAAACACGTCATCAGACACATCACTACACAATGCAGTATTCACAAAGCACGCCAAGTCCTCCCGGAGTCCATTGAGAACCTGAAGCAATGGCATTTGTGCTTTCATCCCCAAACCCCCGGTGTCATCAGGGTGCCAATACCCAGCAGAGGGGGATGCCCATGGATTGCTCCACAGTGACAGTTGCACACCGCATACTTCAGTAAAAAATTCTTCCCACCCACTAGTGAACCTGAAATTGTCATGCATCGAATGAGGGGGTTCCTGTGGGAGGTAGAAGTCTTGGATTCGTCTAAATTCAGCAAGAATATTGGACAAATTTCCTTTATCAATATCGTCCCACGAAGACCACCCTTTCTTTGAAGCAAATCTATGCCATAAAACAGACAGGGTACGGCTCTGGGTAGTCTTATCCACAAAGGTTTCAAAATCTTCTCTACCTGTCAGCATAGTACCATATCGAAGAGGGGGCTCGTCAGTATCCCAGTCATCCATATCTGACAGTGACTCGGTATCGGAGTCGGGGTCAATGACTAATGGCGGGGGGTCTGATGTCTCATGTCCCTCACCTGCAGTACACTTATACCCTGGTTCACCTATGTCTGTGGGGGGGGTCTCGGATTTATAGCAAGCAGTACCCTCATCACAGGGGTTTGCTGGTGAATCTAGAGAGGGAAAAGATGGTGAGGACGCGTACATCCTGTCCTTACAAATTTGACTATGCGTCAGGCATGGCAGTGTAAGATCATTTGCTACCGACGAAACATTGTTTTCCAATCCCTCTACAATTGACTGCATTTTTTCGATCATGCGTTCCTGATGCATTACCCGAGTCATCCCTGCAACCACCGCATCACGAATGTGTTTCGGTAAGTCCATAAAGGACTCCTCAATGTCATTAGCAACGGAAGGCATAATGCTGAAGAAAGAAAAGCAGTCAGTCGGTTGCTCAAGGACTGGTAGTACGTTGTCTATGAAGATGAAGTCTACAGAACGTCGTCTCCTGAAGCGCCATCATCTTGCATCATCTCGGCACTCTCGTCGGGGCGTTGAAGTAGGTCTTGTGGACCATCATGTTGCTGAAGTAGGGCTCCTTCCACACCAGATGTAGGTGTCGCAGACGATACCGACTCCTGCTTTCCTGCCTCAGTGTCCGGCGTAGGGGCCGCAGCGTCATCAGAACGGGGAACATCTCGACACATAGCAGAAATCCCCACCATTGTAGGGAACGCAACCAGAGTTGGCCCCGGCACCGACATAGGACTGGCTGATCGACGTCCTGGACGTGCTGCCGGTACTTTTGCTTTGTCTGCCGCGTCTTCCTTGGATAGGAAGATATTTGAGAGGCAGAGGTCAAGTGGTACCGCGATCTCGATCTTGCCGCCTTTTTCCAGCGATGCTTCTGGGTGCGCATCCATGCCTGTGCCCCAGCGAAGTACCCCTGCCTTCGTAATCTCGCAAACACGTACACTGACAGTACAGAATTTTCCTTGGTTCACGCCAATGTCGGGCATGACAGCCCATAGGCCTTCGGGGAGCGTATTGGAAAGTGCACAAATCAACATCGCTTTGGTAAAAGTCGCAAAGACATCAATCTTGACCCCGTACCTCGTTGCGGTCGCGACCAGGTCATCTTTCGACCACCGCTCCAGTGGTTGTGTGAAAGTGCTGCCCTGGGTCGTTGTGGGTGCCGGAGGGCTCGGGGCCGGCAAGACCAGTGGGGCAGGCACGCGAGGAGTCTCCCTGGATGTTGTTGTTGGGGGTAGAACCGGAGACACGGACACCAACGGAGGCGAGAGCAGCGACAACAGAAGCAAGGTCCATGCTGATTGTGGTCCGGCAGAAAATCCCAGTCTATGAAGAAAATTGAGGGGAATTATTCTAAATACATCTGAGTGTCCAAAACTGTCCGAATGAATTTAGATAATCCATTTATGTAAAATTGTCTGGCCGATCTGGCCCGCGAGCGCGCGTCAGCGGCAAATGGCGATTCCAGCTAAAATAGCGGAATGCGGCGGATTTACGGGAAATGGACCGCGGAATCAAATCCGGCATATCAGAAATATATAGGAAATATCCTGTGACTGAGCTGCGAGGCGGCAATTCCGCCGAAGCAAAGAAAATGACCAAAATGTAGCCAATCTGGGCAGAATGTCTGAAAATCTGAGCAGATGGGGCTAGCCGCACTTACACTCCCCCTCCAAAAACACACTGGGGTGTGTCGCTACGTCAACGAAGAACGTAGTGCGGGTAAGTCCCAGAAAAACATAGAAATGTAGCCTCGATGGGGCAAAATCTGCTTGATCTGACCTGAATTGGGCTGAATTGGCACTGAATCAGGGTGGATGAACCTGAAATGAGACAGAATGAGAAGTGACGAACAGTCCTCCGTGCAGTAAAACCTTAGGTCACGGGCTAAAAAGCATGTAAACGTATCGAGAATCGATACCAAACCATGCATTGGTTGAGAATGAGGTAGATTATTGATGGATTGAGTGGGGGGATCAGGAAATGGAGTGACATCTCAGCGCTCTGGCACAGTTTCGCTGTCGCGGGCACGCTACGGTGTCCTCGCCGAACTCTACATCGTGTTATCCCGCTTTTCTCGTTCTGAAAAGTACAGCATGTGGCTCAGATTTGGCGCATCTGGTGGATGATCACAAGATTCAGCAAAATGAGAATGAATTCGGGCAGAGATGAAGGGGATTGAGCAATCACCGAGAGGTTAAACAAATACACATGTAGTCTACAGACCCTAAGTGAACCACCGAAGGTAGAGATGTTCTTCTGTTCACTTAGATCTAAACAGATCTTCGAGGAATGATGGGAGATGACAAGGTAATCAATCTAAATTGTCCTAACATGAGTAAATTCCCTGAGATGAAGGTGAAATGAAGCGGAATGTGTACAACTGAAACTACCAACACCTTCGTTTAGACTAAAGTTAATATATATTGTCGTTTATTCAGCTCAATTGTGCTTTCCGGCACGTTGGTTCGCGAGCATCAAACAGATTCTATCAAAATGTGGATCATGTGATGATGCATCATGATGGGACATGCTGGCCCTGGATCCTTGGCATGTAACGCGCCGAAGGTTCACTGAAGGCGCTTTACTGACAGTATATAACTGAGAGACACCGAATTTACAGTGGCGGTGGTGTCAATCGACTTGGACAAGGCCAATCTTTCGATGGAATCCCACAAGACACTTGGATTCACCATTCTCGACAGTTTCTGGTCGGATTGAGCTCACATTGGCGTGTGCCAAAAATACAACGAAGCTTACGGACTTCAGAGGTTGCTGTTAGAAGTCCCTAGAGCTCCTAGATGAAGATTGTCTGAACAATTGACGTCTGGGTTTCGTACAACAGTGGCAGAATGATGGACAAACCTGAGAAATTCAAGGTAAATTTGAGGATCCTGGATCTGAATCTGGACTTTGGCGTCAGCATCACAGCAAATGAAGGTGAGATCTGAGTTCCTGGCGTCGCATCTGGTGCAGCCAGTACTACAGGGGGTGCCTGTAGGGGTGCATGTCACCGGCCGGTGTTTTGATTATGTACATTTGCTTCCATCTGCACGAGTAGCCAAATTCCAAAGATACACAGACCAACAGAGACAAGATTACCCCGAATCTGCCTGAATTAAGCCTGAGTTTGGTTTTTTCTGAACACGGCAGCACACTCCGTCAGCGTATCTACGCCTTGTCTGCCGAACGGAGACCAAAGAAAAGTTGATTGACGTCAAATTATCAAACATTCGCAGTTCTCCACATCATGACATAAACAGAAAGAATGAACAGTGGATTGAGCAGAATGTGGTAGGATGGCTTCCTCAATTCGGCCAAGCACGAATACATGTGACCACCAACCTGTCTGGCCTGGCCCTCGTACGGCTTGGGCGCTGCAAATCAGCGGCCGAACTTGAAGCTTGGTCCTCATTTGGCTCCTGGGCTGGCCTGACCGCAGGAGGGGGGATCGACGGATCAGCCCTGGAATGTGGCTGCTGAGGGCCGTAAAAGGCTGGATCTCGATTCACCACAGGTCGTTTTCCGTCGCTCTCCACTTGTCTGTCTGGTTTCGACAAACAATCTGTCAGGAGTACTCCAATTTCGGGGTGCTTCTTGAGGAAGTCGATGAACCCCTTGGTGGACCCATGGACAAAAGATTGGGCTGGTTCCCAGTTGTTGTGACTGGAATCAAAGCCCCTCCACTCACACAGAAATTCCCATTCGCCCTTGGCGTCACGTCTTGCTTCAACAATCCTCTTGAGTTCGTACTTTCCCCCTTCGATTACCCGATCGGACAAGTGTTTTGCAGTCCAAAAAAGGGGTTTAACTCGATCCTTGGGGGAGGGGATCTCTCTCTTGAGGCGATCGCCCGAAACGTCAATTTCCCTGCTGACATCCACACGAATCCTCCACCTGTTGTCACCAAGACGCGCTGTAACAGCGAATGGCCCCTCCCACAAGGGAAGAAGCTTGTCATCTCCGTCCAGGGTGGTTTCGGATTTTCGAAGCCAAACTCGATCATCGACTTCAAAATTGTGGGGGTTTTTTCGGCCTTGATTTTGAACCCAAAGCCAGTCAGCTTGATGCTTCTCGATTAATTTCGACACAGACTTATCTGCTCGTTGGACTTCGTCCAAAAACAGCGAAGCATCCTTACAGGGGCGAGGATTATTCAACGGCATGTTCCACCAACACTTCTTTCGTCCAAAGACAATTTCATTTGGAGAAAGGCCATGATACAAAGGCGTGTTGTGGTAACGGCGAAGCAATGCGAAGAGAACTTCCATCCAATGGAAATCCTTCTCACTCGCGAGCTCCTTACGAAGCATATTAATTATTGAGCGGCCGGCTCTTTCGCCAGGCAGCGCTCGATGCGAGTGGATTTCACATCGGAGGTGGTGGATTCCAAGGCGAGCACACAATTCTCTCCACCATTCGGAGGTGTACTCTTTGCCTGAATCCGTGACCACCTCGGATGGGACGTCCCAGCCTCCCATCCAGGTCTGCGCGCACCACTTGGCGGCAGCCTTGCCAGTCATCGACTCAATGTTGCAAGGCAACACTTGAATGTAGCCGGAATGACGGCACTGAATAAGGAGCACACCATTGACTTTTTTGTTAGTCCAATGGCACTCTTCGTCATCGAGCTCACCGAGATAGAAAAAATCACTCGTGACTCTGTTGAAGAGGCGCTCCGGAATAGGATGAGGCCTCAGTTGGCCGTGCTTCTTCGCGCTGGGGGGCGTCGAGACAGCACATTGGGCACATCCGGCAGCTACTTTCATGCAATGAGTGTAGAGCCTCGATCCAAACAACCTATGCTTAATCATCGACCACAGTCGACGGCCATGTGCGTGGGGGGACTCCCATTTGTGCCACCAGTTTAACACTCGGGGGGCTAGGGCGTCTGGCACACACAATTTACCCTCCATCCACAGCTTCCCCCCATCCAACGAGTACTCTGCAAAAATCCCATCCCTGTGAGCATCTTTGGATTTGAGATTTCCAAAGACCTCTTTAAACATGGGATCCTGCAGGTAATCGGACGTCCAGTCACGGATGATCAGGGAATCCTTCGGCAGGGGTGGAGTTTTGGCCGGATCTCGACGCTTAATGCCTTGGATCAACCGAAATCGATTTACTCGTCGGGTGTAGTCAAACCGTTTCACACTCCCTGAAGAGGGATCGGTGACCTTTTCCACGACTTTCAATGTTTTGGTGCAGATCTCATGGGCATGCGCCGGATCTGAGATGGCCGTGATGTCGTGACACGGCAATGCGTGCTGTTTAACAGCGCACTGCATGCATGCACGTCGAATGAGTTTCTTTTCTTCCTGATCCCATTCGATGATTACATGGCGGTCCTGCTCCGTACCATGGATGTTGGTACTTTGCAGCCCCTCTGAGGCGGGGTAAGCCCATCGGCTCAGAGCATCCGCTATCGTGTTGTGTTTTCCGGGCAAATACGACACATGGAGGTCAAACAGAGAGAGAAATTCGTGCCATCTGGCCCGTCGACCAGCTGGGCTCGCGACAGTATCAATGTGTTCGGTGGCCCAATACTCCAGAGATCGATGATCCGTCAGGACCTCGACTCGATTGGTGCCAACCCACGATTGGTACTTTTTTAAAGCACAGATGATGGCGTAAGTCTCTTGCTCAAGCGGCGACCATTGCATTTGGCGTGGGGCTAGCTTCCGAGACCAAAATGCAAGAGGGTAATGATCGCCGGTGGCTTCATCAACCTGTTCAAGGACAGCTCCGATCGCAAACCTAGATGCGTCGGTTCTAATGTAGAAGGGTCGGTCAAATTGGGGCACATGCAACGTGGCGACTTCGCAGAGGGCTGCCTTCAAGTGATGGAAGGCCTCCTCGCACTCGTCAGTCCACTTGACACGAACCTTTGAACCTGCCTTGCCCGCATCTCTCCCTACCTTCAATAATTCAGTGAGGGGGGCAGCAAATTTGGCATAATTCGGCACAAAAGTGTGGTAAAAATTGCAACAACCCAGGAATCCTCGCAACTCCGTGATCGTCTCAGGGCGCTTCCACTTCTGAATAGCGACGAGCTTCCCTGGACTGGGTCGTCGAGTGCCATTCTCTAGGAGAGAACCACAAAATTCGACTGATTTTAAAAATAATTTTCCCTTCTTTGGCCCACAAATCAGCTGATTGGCGTCAAGAATATCCAAAACTTGGTTCAGCTGCTTCTCATGTAGGGCCACCAGCTCGGCTTCGGTCAGTCCCTCCCCCTCCGTCGCGATGATTATGTCATCTATATACACACTCACGAAGGCACGAAGCTCAGGATGGGTTGTGAACAGCACATCCTCCATCATTCTTTGAAAAAATGAGGGGGCGTTCTTCAGCCCCATGGGCATGACGGTCCATTGGACTGGACCACATGGCGTGCACATACAGGTGAGAGGTCTGCTGTCCTTCCTCAACGGCATTTGGTGAAAGCCGTGACGGAGATCCAGCACAGAGAACAAACGACCTCTTGCCCTCTTGGCGATTTCCTCCTCAATGAGGGGCAGGGGGTGTGAATCCGCCTTTGTTTCGGCGTTGAGATTGCGAAAATCAACAACCATTCGCCAACCATCTATGGTGTTCTGGTCTGCAGGCGGTGGCTTCGGGACTGTGAAGGGTGAACAGCACCATTCGCTGGTCATGCAACCCTCAAGCCAACCAAATTCCCTGAGATTTCTCTCAATGATTTTTCTGAGAATCTCATGTTTGTGTCCATGATTTTCATAAGGGCGCTGTTTTTTTGCCTTGTACCCTTCACGAAGCTCGATGAAGGCTTCACCGAACTGTCCACGGACAGGGGGATCTTTGATCAACCTCCCTGAAAGGGTTGTGTCTTTCCGTTCATCAAAAATCTTTTCTCTTGACTTTGAACACAATTCGGTGTCCACCTGATCGCCAGGAATTACTGTCGAAAAAACTTTGGCGACTTCTTCGGCTTTGGCAGGAAGAATCTTCTTACGGATGTCCCTAAACAGGTCCGTATCAACTGCCTCTTGAAGATAGGTGGGTCTTGTGTCGAAATCCCAGAGATTTTCCTCGTGATCCAGCTCCTCGAAAGGATCCATGAAAGCTTCCACAGGGGGTTTTTCATAAAAAACTCTGAATTTGCGGCGCGATTGGAGATTTTTCCTCGCCCGTGCACTGAAGATTCTTGTCGATGTCGACCGTATTGGGGAAGAGGGAGACGAGGCGGATCCATTGGACGTTGAATCACCTTGGGTATCTGACGGACAAAAATCGGAAAAAATAGATTCATCATCAGTACCACGCTCAACCTCAGATTCAGACCCAACACAGGAATCTGTACCGGAATGAGCAGAATTAGAGTCAGAAAGCTTTCCATCCACCAGGAATGCCAGCGAACTCCAGGACCGCTGTGGCAGGGGACCTGTGTCGTCCCTGGCATACAGCTTAATCTTCCTGGGAAGTTCGATGTAATCAACACAAATGTCCTGTAATTCCTGAAACCAAGGCTTGTCGTCCCACAAGGGCACAACCAAAATTGCCTGGGTTTTATCTTGCTTGATTTTGTGGATGACCTGCTGGATTAAGTGAAACGGAGGGTTAATCCACAACTTCTTGTCCCATTTGTGGGTCCAAGCGTCGCTGAAGTGCTTGTCAAAGCGCTTGTTCATACGGTTAGCAAAGGCATCATACTGTGGCCAAAAGGAATGATGTTCATGGAAGTATTCACAAATTGCATCGCGCCATTTGTCGACAACTCTGTAGGATGAAGAGTGCCAGCGCGAAGGGCGTCGTGGCTGGGAGTCCCTACGAAGACATTCTAACTCTTGGGAGTAATCGGCACTCCCATTCACCTCAGCAATGGTGACATCTTCACCAAATTTTGGTGTCACTTTTTGCTTCAAAAATTCTTCTGCACTTTTAAACCCTGCGTGCAAAAAACGAAATTCAGGACGCTCCAAGGGACCTGACTCCAGCAAAAAACAACGACGATGACCTACGGGCGCTACCCTGTTCTTGCGAAGCCAAGGATGCCCCAAATAAAGGTCATACTTTATGTCAGCACGGTAGAAGTAGTCATCCTTAAGGACAACTTCTTCCACATTTTGCTCTTCCCAAAGGTCTTGAGCGACCAAATGGGTGGATATATAACAACCGCGTTGCCCACCTGCGAGAGAATGTCCAGAAACTCCCTCGAGGGTAACAGGATGAGGCGACTCAAACACGCAGTCGTCGGGTAAGAATGCATTGGATTGGAGATTTACCTCTGATCCATTATCACACAAACAGGTGGCGAGGTGGAAATTTCCCTTGCAATCAGAGACCCACAGCTTTGTGACAAACTGACGAGCCCTGTGCTTGGACTGTACACCAACCTCGTCCACTACAACAGAAGGATCCGCTGCCGGATCCAGGGGAGAGGAGACAAGCGACCCTACATCAAGTAATGGTCGATCAGGAATTTGGGGATCATGCCTGAAATCGCCTGGGGAGGGGCGATTTTCGTGGCTCCCCTAGGCGTTCTGACCTCCAGCGGCTGCGTTAACATTGTGAACACAGCCTGTTTCGTCGATCCATTCATCTTGGAACGGATCATCCGCTGGATTCAGAGCATTTTCGACGTAATCTCGATCCGTATCAGACACCTGGTCTGCACCTGAGACCTGATCCACACGATGATTTCCCTTTCCACGTCCACGGCCACGGCCGCCGGATGATGGGCCACCACCGTCGCCACGCCCTCTGCCCTTACCAGAGAAGGGGGTTCCCGAAGGATTTCCCTTACCTTTACCCTGTGATCCTGGAGCATTTCCTTTGTTTGTACCGGATTGAGGGGTTTGGCCAGGATTTCGATTTCCGCCTCCGGCGTTGACATTAGGGCTTGTCTGGCCGTTCGGCTGTCCACCGGAACCGGATGGAGTCCGATTTCCTTTGCCTTGGGACCCGCCAGGGCCTCCGGTATTTTTGTTTCCACCAGAGGGGTTCGAATTACCCTTTCCCCCCTTGGCACCATGCACCTGCCTGTCATTCCTGTCTGAATTCTGAGGATTACTGACATTTTCACCAATCACCTTGTGATCGTAAGCAGACCATCGGTGATTAGCAGTGGAATGCGTCTTAGCTCGGTTCGTAGAACCTAAAAGAAGGCAGATGCTACAATGATCCTGAACATTCCGGGTGTCATTCACCTTTTTGTTGCCCTTTTGGGCCCCATTTTGGGTGTTTTGCTGGGTATTCCTGTTTCCCCCAAGACCCTCATGGAAATTTTGATTGGCGGCGTCAGCGAGCCTCTCAACCTCTTCCCACAGTTCCTGCGGAGTAAACGAAAACACCCAGTTCCTGGCCTTCAGGCGATTGCCGTGGAAACTTACTCCCCTATTGAGGACTTGGACAAATAAGTCCCGATCCTCGTGTTCATTAAACTTGATTTTCCACGTGTTTTCAGTGAATTTCACCTTGGTAAACGACGTGGGGGAGCACTTTTGAAGTGCCTCCCTGACGGTAAACCGGTTGGCCGAGGCGTCAAAGCCATCGATCTCCGCCCACCAGGTCTTGACCTTTTCTTCGGACTGTCGATTCCGAAGGGTGGCGGCGGTTTCTGAGGGGATCTTGTCAAAAATCAGATTTTTCAGCTCGGCACTAGAAAATTTTTCGCCTGAATGTTCAGATTCTTCTACGAGATTCCAGAAGCGCTGTCTCTTGTCCTGCACCTCATGCAAGATTAATCGAGAGAACGAAGGAAAATTCTTCAACATCTGGTGGTAATGGTCCTCTGGCAGTCGAGATCCACGTACCTCCAACTGTTCCCACACCTCATCAAAGGTAAGGGGGGAACTTGAATCTTCACGATCACTCCAGGTTCTGAGCCAAGTGTTGGCCGGCGCTCCCTCAAGGCAGTCCAGAAGGGCCATCAGGAACTGATCATCCTGGAGTTTTTGAGTCTTAACCCACAGTTTAAATTCCCGTTGGAACTGAGGCCAACGTCTGGGGTTCCCATTATACTTCGGTTGCTTGGCAACCTGACGAAGTCGCAATGAAGTGGGATTTAGAAGTGAATCCAGCCCAACACCGGCCGTAATGGCAGACACCTTGGCGGCATCATTAGCCACACCAGCTCCGGCGAGGGTCTGGGCGAGCAACATCTGGGCAATTGCATTGGAATCAACAGCAGGAAGGGTAGTACGGGAGGCAGTTCTTTTGGCATTCTGAACCTCAGTCCTAGCCTTCGCCGATCTACTCTGTGATCGAGAGATTGTAACCCTTTCCTTTAGCTTAGTCCTGCTGATCCGTGCATCGGTGGTCTTAGAGTCCACCGAAGGAGCAATCGAAAAAATTTCTGTCGCCTCCTCCGACGGTTCTGTTGTCTGATCCACCGATGATGCGCCCTCAGATCGCATGTGGGTCTTGAAAAGATCTTTAATTCCCAGCGTCTGAATGATGAGTTGCATTTGATCTTTGAGCAATTGGAGCTCAGAGTCTCGCTGAGATCTGCAAGAGCAGTCGGCAGGGCAGTACATACCGTGTCCTGAAGGACCTGAGCAGGCTGTCGGACCGCTAATCTCAGTGGTTCGCAGCCAGGAGTCCACTTGGGGAGCTCCTTCAGTCCTAATTTCCAGGCTTGCCTGCCTAGCTGCCTCTAAAATTCCTTCCTCAACCGCGGCGGCTAGATCGTCGCGGATGGAAACAGAGGGATGAGGGGCGGAGGGCCCGGCAACAGGTGCCTTGGTCTTCTCCTTCGGGAAGGGACTTGCCTCCCAAATCTGCACAAAAATGGCAAAAGATTCATCTTCTTGAGAACACCACCACATCCTGGTATTAATTTCTTCTTGAAGAAGGAAAAAATATTCAAATAAAAAATCAGAGGCGATTCTTTCTTGTCCTATCAGCTTAGACGTGGCTAATAGACACAGGGCCTCAAGCGCCTCAAGGTTACGGGCCACTTCCGAAGACAAATGGTTGTCCCATTGTGCCCATGAGGCTGGTCGATTATAGGTAGGTACCTCACCTGGACCACCCATCTCAATGTCGTCAATGTCGGCATCGATGGTCACAAAATGTGAACATTGGTACGGAGTATTAGTACCTGCCAGGTCCGTAAGCTCCACCGGAGCGTTGCCATTAGCGTAGGCTGGGAGATTCCAGCTACTTGATGGCCAATTTCGACTGGGATCTTGATTGTAATCTGGGCCTCCACAGCTGCTGATTTGTGTCCTTCTTGGGCAATTTGGGCTTGCGCAAGGCATTCCTCTCAAGGCCTCGTTCGCACAGCACCACGGGAGCGTGATCGTTACGTCTCCGGAGGTGGCGGAGTCTACGGGGACATACTGAGGGGCTAGCTGTGGTTGGGACACCAAAGGAACAACATTCAGGTAGCCTCTGCTACCATGAAAGTGCTGCCCTGGGTCGTTGTGGGTGCCGGAGGGCTCGGGGCCGGCAAGACCAGTGGGGCAGGCACGCGAGGAGTCTCCCTGGATGTTGTTGTTGGGGGTAGAACCGGAGACACGGACACCAACGGAGGCGAGAGCAGCGACAACAGAAGCAAGGTCCATGCTGATTGTGGTCCGGCAGAAAATCCCAGTCTATGAAGAAAATTGAGGGGAATTATTCTAAATACATCTGAGTGTCCAAAACTGTCCGAATGAATTTAAATAATCCATTTATGTAAAATTGTCTGGCCGATCTGGCCCGCGAGCGCGCGTCAGCGGCAAATGGCGATTCCAGCTAAAATAGCGGAATGCGGCGGATTTACGGGAAATGGACCGCGGAATCAAATCCGGCATATCAGAAATATATAGGAAATATCCTGTGACTGAGCTGCGAGGCGGCAATTCCGCCGAAGCAAAGAAAATGACCAAAATGTAGCCAATCTGGGCAGAATGTCTGAAAATCTGAGCAGATGGGGCTAGCCGCACTTACATTGTGACACCAACACTTCTGTGTTCTCGAGGTCTTGCAGAGAGCGCTTGCTGTCCTGTGATATGTCTGAACGAGACGCCTCCTCTGTCCGGCTAGCAGATCCAGGCTCGGGTTTCGTATCGTCATCATCCAGGACCTTCTTTGCTCGGTCTGCAGCAGTCGCCATGTGTTTGTTGATTTCGTCCATGGACCATCCTTGCCCCTCTAGCAGCATGTGTAGCACCGTTTTATTTTCTGCATTGTCATAGCGAACTTCATTGATCGACTGTTTCATAGATTTCACGTCAGAGGAAATGACCTTCAGAGAATTCTCAGCGCTGGAAATCCGCGAATCCAGGTTCTTCACATTGAGCTGGACAGCACCCAATTCTGCACTGTGTTTAATGTCCTGCAGGCTTTGGTCTGGTGCAGCTGGTGCAAACTGAAAACCCTTCGCTGGTTTCACGTCGGTATCATCCTTCGGCTCTAGTTTTATGCTCACTGTAGGCTGTGCATGGGTCTTGTCACCATCAACTGTCATCGACATAGCATCAGACTGCTCATCATCTGCAGGCAGTGGGGACTTTTTCTTCTTCTTCTTCCGAATTTTCTCAGCGCCGCCTTTTGGTGCGTCTCTCCCGCTCCGCAGCTGCTCCGTGTGTGCTTTTGCAATTGCTATAAGCCGATCTTGTCCCTTCTTGTGAGCCTTCAGATTCACTGTCACATCCAATGTCTCCATGATTGCCTTAGGTGACTTCTCAGCTCTATGCATAGCCTGGACTACATGCCACGCCTTCCTATTGGTGCTCCAAATGTAGGACGTGGAGTCTGACCAGTCCAGCTTGTGCCAACGCGCAAGGTGGCCAACTTGCCAACACCAGTAACATGGGTTGTCCGATTCCCATTTGTTTTCTCTGTACTGACCAGGCGCATGTTGCTGCTCAGTCAATTTGCCCAAGACGGATGAGAGTAAGTTCAGCGCCTCGTCCATCTTGTCCGTCTTCTCTTTGTCCTTACGCAACTTTGATGGCATCGCAAGTCAGAAGTTGATATAAAACGTCCGTAGCTTTTGTAGATGCCACGGACCGAACCACAGGTTGTTCAAGAGAAAGAGGGCTACACGAGCAGCAAAACACTCATCAGTGATCAAAGACTGAAACCAAGCGTGTGCAGAAAAAATGTATCCACATACACCATGAGTTCAATCCCTGTCTTTCATGTTCTGCACCCTAACTCCAGATTATTTCGCATAAACGCCTCTTGCAGGTCTGCACCAGCAGTGGATACCTGTCTGGTGGTGCCGAAAAATACAGTACATCAGCACCTGTGCACTGGGGTCTGCTCCCTGTTCGCCTTGGTGCCAATTACCACCCCTCGTCCCTCATGGAACCAGCCAATCAACACCTTGAAACCTAAAATTCTATGCCATCTGAATCTTTTAAAAAACCGCAAAAGCAAGGGGCGCCACCACTGATCTGGGTAGGCCCTCACGCCCAAACCCCAGAGTAGTGACCGTAAATTACAGGTAACATCCTGTGGACTGAGAGCGTAAAGCAGAGATTTATAAAAAACAGAAGGCAAAAAAGATTTCAGGACTGTACGTGCATTTGGAGAATGGGCATCAACCCATTGTTCCCACTCGGCATCTGTTACACCTTGCCTCCACGCTTCAAGATCATGCACCACACCCTTTCTGTGCAGTGCAAAGTCCTGCACATAGGCACCAGTGCGATGTGCCAAGATTACTGCCGCTTCAGCCCAGGTGGTCACATCACCATGGGGTTCCCATTTCAAAGGTATACCATAAATAATAGAAGTCATCTGTTCAATAATAAACGTCAGCGGCGCCACAAAACGATGCCGATTTGCCAATTTGCCGTTTCCTGCACTTTGTGAAAAACTGCTGCCTAGATTGCCGTTTCCTGCGAAATGGGCATTGTATCCTTGTGAAGCTGAATTCTACGAACACGGCGTTCTAGCTTTTCGTGCAAACCAAGGGAAAACAACGAAACGGAAAGTGTTTGTTTCACATCTCAAAAGCCTTGTAAACACAATGGCATTGCAATCGAAGAGCCACACGTTCCACAACAATGTTATGCACAATCTGAAAAAAACGGCACGTTCAAAGCACACGAAACCGCAGAAATATTCCATGATTACCTAGTTTGCGGGTAAGTACCCGCAGGGCAAGAATATGGCTGGGTACAAATGCCACGTTACCGCTCATCGACCACAATGGCCAAACCATCGTGAAGAAAGAGTCATGCGCATTTGCTCGCGAGTGATTTGTCGTGCTTTTCGAAATCCGGTTGTGGCGGTATTCTCACAGGGTTGTAGGAAACAAAACATGAGTATACAAAAATGGAATCGATGGAATAACTGGTGAACATGGATGAACACTGTTTTGAAGGGGAGGTTGTGCATGGCAAAAGAGGGGAGGGATAGTTGTCATGTGGCCAATAACCAAGATCAAAATATGGAAATGAGGGAAATGGACAAAAAAAGGATGGATGGACATGAAATAGGAGGGAGAAATGGATGAAAAACAAAACTAACATGCTTTTGGTGTGCATGGATGGAATAACAGATGAACATGGATTAACATTGTTTTGAAGGGGAGGTTGTGCATGGTAAAAGAGGGGAGGGATAGTTGTCATGTGGCCAATAACGAAGATCAAAATATGGAAATGAGGGAAATGGATAAAAAAAGGATGGATGGACATGAAATGGGAGGGAGAAACGGATGAAAAACAAAACTAACATGCTTTTGGTGTGCATGGATGGAATAACACATGAAAATGGATGAACATTGTTTTGAAGGGGAGGTTGTGCATGGCAAAAGAGGGGAGGGATAGTTGTCATGTGGCCAATAACGAAGATCAAAATATGGAAATGAGGGAAATGGATAAAAAAAGGATGGATGGACATGAAATAGGAGGGAGAAACGGATGAAAACAAAACTAACATGCTTTTGGTGTGCATGGATGGAATAACACATGAACATGGATGAACATTGTTTTGAAGGGGAGGTTGTGCATGGCAAAAGAGGGGAGGGATAGTTGTCATGTGGCCAATAACGAAGATCAAAATATGGAAATGAGGGAAATGGATAAAAATTAAAATTAATTAATTAAAAATTAAAAGGATGCATGGACATGAAATAGGAGGGAGAAACGGATGAAAAACAAAACTAACATGCTTTTGGTGTGCATGGATGGAATAACAGATGAACATGGATGAACATTGTTTTGAAGGGGAGGTTGTGCATGGCAAAAGAGGGGAGGGATAGTTGTCATGTGGCCAATAACGAAGATCAAAATATGGAAATGAGGGAAATGGATAAAAACAGGATGGATGGACAGGAAATAGGAGGGGAAAACGAAACTAACATGCTTTTGGTGTGCATCGATGGAATAACACATGAACATGGATGAACATTGTTTTGAAGGGGAGGTTGTGCATGGCAAAAGAGGGGAGGGATCGGTGGCATGTGGCCAATAACGAAGATCAAAATATGGAAATGAGGGAAATGGACAAAAAAAGCATAGATGGACATGAAATAGGAGGGAGAAACGGATGAAAAACAAAACTAACATGCTTTTGGTGTGCATGGATGGAATAACAGATGAACATGGATGAGGATTGTTTTGAAGGGGAGGTTGTGCATGGCAAAAGAGGGGAGGGATAGTTGTAATGTGGCCAATAACGAAGATCAACATATGGAAATGAGGGAAATGGACAAAAAAGGGATAGATGGACATGAACTAGGAGGGAGAAATGGATGAAAAACAAAACTAACATGCTTTTGGTGTGCATCGATGGAATTTAACACATGAACATGGCTGAACATTGTTTTGAAGGGGAGGTTGCGCATGGGTCAATGATGGCGAATAACCAAGATCCAAAATGGATAAAAAAAAGCATAGATGGATGGTGCATGAAACAGGAGGGAGAAATGGATGAAAAACAAAACGGACATGCTTTTGATGTGCATGAACAATGGCAATGTAATGGAATTTCATCATTTACTTCACACTACTAACTTTTGCTGTGAAAATTTCACGGAAAATTGGTCTACAGACCGCTTTTCACAGTGTTTCGAGGGACGTTTCGACGGACTGTAGGCCTAGGTCTGAAATTTGACGCGCGTGCTCGTATCCACAGTATCTGGCATTACCTCCACCTGGGGGGGGGCGTCGCCTTAAGGCGACTTAAGAAATCATTGCGTCGCCTTAAGGGAGGGGACATGCCGCATACTCTTCAATATTTCGGTATCTGCCGTGAATGAAATTGTGCACGCTGCATTTGCCAGGAACCTTTTCTTGTACTCCTTGAACTGCATTTCGCATCGTGTGGCATCTTCATCATAGCGGCGACCAAGTTGGTAACAAAATTCTCGGAATGATTGCCCCGACAAAACCGCATCCTGCAACCAGTTCATGACATCGAAACTGATCCCAAATTCGTCGAGGATGAGGTACGGAAAGTACGTAGCCGCGAGCTTGCTGAGTTTGCTTCGATGAGCCACACAAGTCTTCACTACGCATTGCTTGTTGGGGCAAACGTAGTTGAAGCTGAATAGCAAGTGAGCGGATTGGAGTCCATATAGGCGGAATGTACGGTGGTACCAGCTATCGGTGTTGGTGTCTCTTTTCAGCTCGCTGTTGCATTGCGTACACCAGCATGATGTTCCCATTTGGCCAATCGGGTCGAAGCAAACAACCGCCGGAAGGCAGAAACTCTCCAAGTTGCGTCCCCATGTACGTGTCACCACAGGGTACGGAGTATTCTTTCCAAGTGTACTACGCACACGGCGAAGAGCATCAAGACCACTTGGACTGATCTTGTACCCTTCCTTGGCTCCAGTCTTACCCCCAACGGCCAATACGGAAAGTATACCACAGGTTGCAATTAATAAGATCTTGAGTATCATTTTGGCACCTATTATTATTAAGTATTGGTTAAATGAAGGTTTAAATTTAATTTGGTTGTGTAAGGTTAACTTAAATTATGTCGTTACAAGTTACATGAAGTTTTACACTTAAATTTTTGCACATAGCTACAAGCAAAGTCAACAGGTGGTTGACAGTTTTGCTGTAGTTTTGATGGTGGTATTGAGCCTGGCGTAGGTTCGATTCCTGATTCTGGCATCAGTGCTGGATCGCTCGCCGATCGCAGCGATCGGCGCCGATCGCTGCCATCAGTGGAGCGATCGCTGCCATCAGTAGAGCGATCTGACAATTGTTCCCAGAGGGATTCGAACCTTAAGTTATAAAATCGCAGCGCCGACTGTGACGCCCTTCAGCACCGGCGCCTCATCGACTGTCCAGTCATCCCAAAAATTCCCCCACCCAGCTGTTCCGCCGGGAGCCCCACCCAGCGCTTCATCATCATTCACCCCCTCCAGGTGGAGGCCTTGCCCAGTATCTGCCTACGGACCCGTATCTGCTTAGCCATATCCGTCTGCTAGGGCCGCAGTCTGCATACCGTCACCGCCGCGTGCATACCCATTCCCCTTCGCGACCGCGCACGTGCAACCCCTGCGGCAGGTGCCATCTAGTGGTTGCACCCCAATAGGGTGATTTGCCGAACTCCGAGCGTTTTCCGCCCGTGGGTCACAGTCGCGTCGATTTCTCGAGATTTTTTTGGGATCTGCAGGATTTTTCTGGATAGATCTACAGATTGAGAGCCAGGGTCTCGATTGATGTAAAAAAATCCAGATTTGGTGGTAAAAATCGCCAGATATACCGCTGGCAACAGAGCGCCCTCACGGGATGCGTCCTCCCGCTCTTGCCTCCTCCCGCTCTTCCGCGCGCCGTCGTTTCTCTTCCTTTTTCTCCTCGGCGGCACGCTTGCGGTCCTCTTGCCGCTTTCGCTTCTCCTCGTCCTCTCGTTTTTTCTCCTCGCGGCGCGCTTCGCGTTGTTGTGCTCGTGCTTGTTTCTCCTGTTGTTTTCTCTCTTTTTCATCTTGATCTCGGCGCATATCTTCAATGCACTCATCACTATTCAATGCACCGCCGTCCGCGGGCACTATATCCAAACGCCGAGGTTTCTGTAGCCCGGTACCATCACTCTTCGGTTTCCACACCTGCTTCCGGACTTTCAGACCGGGAGACACTTGCGTGCTACTCGTCGTCGTACCGGGTGGTGACCCACACCCCGTGGATACGGTATGGGCGGAGGACCCCGGGGACCAAAGTAAAGACACGCACGTGACGAGAGACTTTCTCTAGCAAGTTGCAAGTAGGCCGAGACTCCTTTTGCCGCCTCACGCTTCGGCCGACCACTAGCATTCAACTCTGGTGCGGCATCCATCGTGGCATCTGCCCGTTGATCGGTGGCACTAGGATGATGGTCATCCAAATGCTCATCGTCGTCGGGTTGAGAGCAAGGAACAACTTCCCACTCCTCGTCTTCCCCAAAAGCGGTTTTCTTTGGTGTGGCAGTGCCTTCGTTGCTGCTGGGCACAGATTCTGTGTCTGAAAAAAGCAGCTGGTCATCACTCCCAAGAGAGTGCTCTCGACTCAACCCATCCTCACTCTCATCACTTGCGACCCCCAAAAGGTTGGATGTCGTCATAAGTGGATCCAATGGTGCAGACCACTTAAATTCCAAGTGAAATTGTTTGGGTTGTTGCATTGTGTGTCCTTTTGTTGGGGATTTCTCCTTGGACAACATTGGAAAAAAGGGAGAAAAGCTTTGCGGCAACACGAGTTGCGAGCGGTGGGAGCGACCAGGCGATCGCACCGCCCACAATTCCACGGTGGAATCCTCCCCCGTGCCGAGCCTGGGTCCTAACCCAGCCGCAGGCATCAATCCTGCAGCAATCCGTGCTGCCGATCGGCCACACGAAGCGCCACTGTGAAGTACGCAGATTTTGCGCCATCATTTGGCAAATCGCAATTTTAGCGCATCGCTGAAGGTCTCACCTTCTGGCGGCTCTAAATCAGGCAATCTGGCACCAAATCCCAAAATTTTTATATAGGCCAGTAGCCTGGGTCGCAATCTGGAGATCTATCAAAAAAAATCCAGAAAAGACCACAAAATCCAAGAGAAATCCTTGCGACTGTGAAGGACGGGCGCTTTTGCGCCGGCATTTGGCAAATCACCCTAAATGCGGCATTTGCCAAATGGCGCAGCAGGTCACAGTGACAGCTCGTTTGAGCGCTACATAGCACCAAATCTTGTAAATCGTGGTTCTACTGGTAGCTACGGACCCAGGCTAGGTAGGAGGGATGGATCCTGTGGGTTTTTTCTGGTTGGGCTTTTCACGACGGTTTTTGTTGTTTTTCCTAAGGGTGTCCATGGAAAACAGCCACCTTGGTCTTGATGAAGGACAGTTTTCTTTGTCCTTCAAGTGGACAGATTCCATGAGTCTCTGGTTGGCTCAAAAAGATCCTTTTATGGCTACTCTACTCGATGAAACGGAGAGTAGTGTGGCTTTGAGCAGGGAGCAATGAAGCAGTTCAGAGGGACTGCTGTTTTCTGCTAGTGAGGTTGAAGAGTGGGATAAAAGTTGCCGTTGAGGTATTTGCAAGGGAAAGATCGTAGGATGAGCAACGTTGATCGTGCCTTTGCTCGAATGATTGGTCAAATCATCATTCATCAAGTGTCCTGGCATCACACAACTAAATGTGCGGTCCGGGCACGAATGACAAGGTTGCGGAACGGTCTAAGCACCCCGGGCCGCAAACCAACCTTGCCGCATAGTATGGAGCAAGCATTGTTCGAGTACGTAGATGAGCACCGTTGGCGTGACAAAAAGGCCTAGTGAGAGCACCCATGCGCCGAAGGTATACCCTCCTTCCTTTAGTGTAGCAGACCACATTTGTGGCAGCATGCAGATTTCAGCTATATCTACATGCGCGCCTCATAGTTTGGGGTAGATGTGTCCATTTCATGAAAAATTGGTGTATATGAGTAGGGTGGATCGTCCTCTACAAGATGACCAACTTGGTTTTTGCGTGGTGAGCCAATGAACCCTCTCCCGAAGCGCGACCGTGACCGGTACTGAACAGAAATCAGCAAAAAACTGCAGCTGGGTAGTGAACTCTTTAGCAAAACCCTCTCCCTCCATGGGGTAAATCGTGTCAAAACAAACCAACGAAGGCATTTCTGAGTAGCTTGGGTCAAGCTTTACGCGTACATATGTTTAGATTTTGCCAACTCATCGGTGACATCACTCACTAAGCTTGACCGTGACCCGTGCAGTTCTGGACACGTCATTTGGCAACAGCTGGCTTATCGGCAAATCACCCTACCCCCAATAGATTCAATCCTCCGAATCCCATCCCGCCGCTGTCACAGTTGTGGTGTTCCCTACTTGTGCGAGAGAATTTGCCGTGTGCAATCCACAGGAACCGCCACTGTCGCCGATAGATTGGCGAGGTTTTCCCAAGATAGTATCTTAGCATACACTAGCGGTGATCAGCGCTATTTTTTTGAATTGTTTTCAGCTTCGATGCAGGCAGACCCTGCAACTGCAAGGTTTGCACGGCGTCTGAAAGAGATCAGGGATGAGATCACGGGATACCGTAAACAAATTTCGCACATAGATACCAAACGACGGGTTTGTTCCTTCCTCCCCTCGAGCAATGCGTCCTTTGCACGGCATTTGCGGAATTTGGCAAAGGTGACATACCGGAGCATAGAAAGCGTCGCATTTTCCCAAGAACAAGGCCTTGTGACACCGCATCAGTTCTTTGTGAGTTCATCTTGCATCTTGTCTTTGCCTTGTCATTTTTCTTTGACTTGTGTTCGAAGGAACTAAAACAGGCAAAGACAAGTTCCCAAAGCCGGCTCACAAGTTATAGAAAGCAACTCGATGACCTTGAGATCAAATTGCAAGAAAAAATTGACGAGAAGGTGTGTCCGTGTTGTGCTACTTATCGACAAATAGCATGCCGTCCATTTGGTTTGCCTTGAACGACTGCGTGCCTTGTGCTTTCGTCGTTTGCATTAGGATCAGGAACAATCCGCTTAGCTCCGAACATGTTTATGACTTTTGTCGTAGGGTTGCTTGATTACCGGGTTGCAAGATGTGGAGAAGGAGCGGAGACACCTATGCGACCGCCAACGCAACTCCGCAATCGGGAGCAAAAAGTTGAGAACTATGCATGAAGTGGAAGAGGAGATAGCATGTATGTCACGTGACGTATCCTTGCAAGTCCAAAGCAATAACCACAAACTAATTGAAGGACGCACCTAGCATATCACCTCCTCCTAACATCCCATCCCTCCTCGAGGTTAGCCTCTCAACGGCCATTTCGCTGGTGCGTACACGCAACGTCCTCACATTATGTGTTTTCATGTGCTTCTAGATACTATTAGATATTAGATACTAATATGTAACTTGAGCCTTACTGCTCATGGCCTTTTGCCATTCACGATAACACGACTGGCACTTGTGTCCACGCACGCATGGCATCACCTAGTAGAGTGTACGTTTTCGGCGTCTAATTTTTTGCGCCTCGATGCATTTGTGAGCAATTTTTTGCCATCTTTTGCCTCAACGCCATAGTTATACAAGAAGATGAAATTGAAAGTGCGAAAAAAGGGTATCATCAAAACAAGGGTTCATTGTTTTTGGCTGTAATGGTACCTTGTAGCGTTGACGTGAAAGGGCTGGGGCTCATGAACAAACTCATGAACAAAGAAACGGCACCAAGGGCGTCCACAAGGGCATGGGTCTACCCGACGGTGATTGGTGGGTCAAACAAGTGTTGGGACGCGTGGGCACCGTCACATGCGGGATGCTACACTTATTGTGTGAGACCGCAACACGGAACAAATGATAACAAGCGGTATGCAAGTCGTTTAATAGCAAATATGTTATGGCCAAAAATAACCATTGTGAGGCACACAAATTAGAAAGCACGCCGACTGGAAGAATTCGCCCGTCAAGGAACGTAGTGGCGCACACGAATCACTGCACACAAGTTCCAAGAGTGTCTCAATTGATCACGAAGGAAGGGGCCTCTACACCACGCCATGCCACGGTCATGGTTGTATACCACCCGAGAGCACAAAACATCGACGTGGCCGAACACGAGCATGCCGTTTTGCTATTTGGCAAACCTGAAAAATGCTTTATTGATCGTTTGGCTTTTGTTGGGATTAGTCCGTGCCTCCTACCCTTCTCTGCTTCCCAACACCTCTTTTGGTTATCATCCATTGCACGGCAGTCAATTTGGTATATCTCGTCGATGAAATGGAAATCGTAGGGAAGCAATTGGCGAGGGGTTTGTCCATACGCGTAGAAGTTGACAGCCACGAGCCGTGTGAAAAATGTGACAATCTTCGGAAGTGGGACTTATGCACGACGATGAGTCATGGTAGCCCCCTGCGATGGGAATCATCCTCGTGTAGATTTTGGAATGGTGAGATTTGGGGCCGGAGGTGGGGGGGTGGGGGTCCCAAAAGATCATCATCCATTTCGGCGCTGGAGTCAAGAATGAAACCCCCGTCGTGGAAATAAAAGACGTACCTTGCTTGGTTATTGCGGAAGGTGCATCTTTGAGGGGAATGGCGGCTATTTGTTGATTGCCGATGGAGTACCTTCGCCGGCAACTACTTGCGATCGACCTTTAAAAACTACCCATGTTAGGACTGAACATGCCATGAATCCCCTAGCCCCCCCCCCCTCCCTAATGACCTTCCGGTTCCCATGCACATGACAAGGTGTCTTTCGGAAGCGAACTTCATGCCACTTTGCAAGAGTGCCAAACGGTTTGCAGTCTCGTATGATTCACAAATCCTATGATGTTGACCATGCACTACACCGCCAAACCCTGCACACATTTTTCAGTGGAGTTTAGTGGAGCCAAATTCACTCGGTTCTCCAGAGTGCAAACCCGTGTCATCCTGGTCCTTGGTCTCCCCCCCTTTGCGTCCCCTAGTAGCCGGGTGGTGGAGGTTTGCCATGACTTGAGTTTCCGAAGGGTTGGGCGTTGTATTTACGGCACTTCAAAAACTGCGTGTGTCAAATGGAGAGTCACCGTACACGTTTGGAACCAATGCCGTGAGGACAAACGCTCCCTTCGCCATTCGCCCCTCGCGCCCATCCCCACAATCTTGCGTGCTCTGTCATTGTCACCATAGACTTGGAACGTTGTTTGGAGTCGGGGCCCCGTCTCTCCGGCCGTCAAGAGCGGCGCATTTTGAACGAGATCAAGGATTTGATGGAAGCGAAAGGTGCCTTTGTAGTTGGGTTTGATTTGGGCACAAGGCTGCATGTTCCATGCATGGAACAAGGCCGCAGGTCTCCAATACCGTGGTAGCCCCGCTTTTTTGGAAATTCGCGTATCATCTGATGAATGTAGCCAGCTGTATTTTTAGATGAAGGTGGTGGAGCACTGTGCGACTCTGGCAACCTTTTTCTTGTTGTTGCCGGCTACCTCGCACCACACGATATTAGTTGGGAGGCCCAAGACAAACAGGCAGGCGCACACAACACACAGGTCAAACGGTGGGCCTTGAGGGGGCGGCCCTGGCGGAGTCTTTGGGCAGGGGAGGTGGGTGCACACACACACAAGACTCCTCTAATTATTCTTGCCATGCGTTAGATTAGAGTTGGAGTGAAAATCTCTGGATTCCAGACACATGCATCTTTCTTCTTTACGCTGTGTATGCTACTGGTTTGCGGATTATGTGTTGTTGACACTATGGAGCTTTTGCTCGTTGCTTGTGGCTTTGCGTTTCACGCGCACACACACACACACACACACACACACACACACACACACACACACACACACACACACAGTGCAGCAATGTAAGCAAGAAAAAGCCGATTCTCAACAGAGCATGAATCTTTGACAGTAAGAGGAAAATGTTGCTCTCATGTATGTCCGGGAGATGAATGACGTCACAAACCGTTCACAAGGTTAGACAGGTCACTGCAACGTTGACTAGCAATTAGCATTGTGACGTGCACATGAAACGCTTTGACGTGGCGACTTCACAATTCGTGAGGAACAAGATATGTAATCGCTCTGCACAATGGCGAAGAACAGTTTCATGTGGTCGGCGATACAAATCATAGTCAATCGTCTTACCTACAGCAAAATCATTCTCGTGAACCACAGAACCAGACAAAGCAAGGGAGGAACCATTCCTATGACCGTCAAGCAGGATTTCTCGTAACCTTTTCATGAAGCGCTTACATCTAGAATTGCAGTCCGTACAACCGTTCAATCCAGGCATTGGAAGGTTCAGGATATATTCACACACACACACACACACAAAATCCCCTGCATTACCGCTGGCGACAACGTCGTTTGGGTAGGGGATGGTCTGCCATATACTCAAGCAACTGCAATCTGGAGTCTGGCATGGAGGTGTGTGCAAGTGAATCGGAAACAGATGTAACATCCAGAAACCGGCAGCGCTTGGCTGCCCGTTGACGTCCTTTGCCTCCTATAGGTGGATTGGGGAGTTGTGGTACCTTGTGTTCAGTGATGAGCGGGGAGATTGCATAATGGGCAACAAGTTTCATCAGGAATGTCAGTCCCTTACAAAGCTTTTTTGACCAAGTGCGCAGGAGAAACATATAGAATATTGCCAAATTTCTACTGGGTACTGCAAAGCATAGTTTGGTGGCAACACGACAGAGGGGAAGGAAGACTGGCCATCGCTGGGTGACAAGGGAAAGTGGCAGGTGAAACCAAAAATGGACGAAGATGTATTTTGCAGTAGTACAGAGTTGGTAGATGGTGGAGTATGGTATGTACGAGAAAATAGTAGAGTACCATAGTACACGGGGAAGGTATGTGACTGGTGCTGTTTTCTCAACAAGTAACTCCATGTGTTTCAGGGATAGCACCGGTGGTAGTATGCTGGTGGTCAGAGAAAAGGTGGGAACGGACTTCAGAGAGGTGGTTGTCAACAAACTTGCAGATTGCAACAAACAGTATTTTGGAGGACAGGGCACAACCCAGGGCAATTCATCGAGAAATTGATTCCATGTCAATGGCAAATCGGAATAAGAGGAATATGCTCGACGTACCACTGGCATCCACCAAGACAGTGGATATGTTTTTTGCAGGAATTCCCACACAATATGGGCACAATTGGAAATAAATAGCACAGGGTGGGTGTGTAGAATGGAAGCTAAGTTGACCAAATTCACTGCCATGCCATGTACAATACGTGCTGCATGTAGAGAATGCACATCAGGGTACCGAGACACTGGGATACGCGGGGTAAGGCAGGACAGGAGTACCTTGTTTTTCATACCCCAATGAATTTCAGGACCTACACAGGAAATCTGGAGTTGCAATGTGTTGAAACTAGTGCCTAGTTGCTCAACAGTCAAGGGAACACGATAGATTTCCGTGAGAAGCCGTTTGACCCGCTGGACTGTCGCCAGAAGGTTGTGTTTAGGGCAAAGTCCTACAACATTATCAACATAGCGACACAGTTTTGTATGTTCAGGTAAACGGGCATCCCAATTGATGGTGCTTTCAGCATGCATGAGGATGACATTTGCATTCTGCGAGGCCATCTGAGCACCAATGGCCACTCCAGTGTATTGTTCAAATATGTCAGAACCAATTTGGAATAAGTCATTCAAGTAGGCATCCAAGGTAATGCGATCAACCAATTCTCGACTGGAGAACACAGAATAATATTTGGGGGACTTTTTTCCAATGCAATCTAACTGTGAATCGGAACCATGGGCCACAGAAATGTATATATCCTTTTCTGTACGGCGGTAACAATACATTTTGGTACAGCGGTCGAAAAGGTTAGTGTAAGCTGGCCTGAGCATGGACCTGTCCAAGCTGGGGAACATTCGTTTCAGGTCCAGCTCAAAACCGGCAACGTCGACATTCAATGCTGAAAAGTACTGTTGTGCCGGGCGCAGAAATTGGGTAACCAGCTGTTGCTGTGTAAGGATTTGTAAAGAAAAGAAAGAACTTTGAAAAAGACGGCATGCAACCGAAGCCGCACGACTAACAATGCGGGAATGGCGTTTCCAGGGATGGGCACCATTACTAAAAATTTCCCTGGTGGCAACATCAGCAATGGGCTGGGTCGGTTGGTACGGAAGACTTTTGCCTTTTATTGAAAGAATGACAGAGGGGGGATACACCTGTTTCGTATGTCGATGCCCATATGGGTATATCGGTGGCGCATACAGTATGTTATCCGTAAGGTGCATCTGCTGTTGGGCATCGTGTAGTAGTATGTTTTTTACTGTACATAACGTTTGTGGTGTGATGGGATGGGATGGAACAGGCAACAGGGGTGTTTTGATGGAAATACCTTTGAGTGTGGGCACCTGAAGGGACAATGTGTTCCGCAGGCGGAGGGGAGACAAATGATTGAGAATCTCAGGATACACTCGGACACACAAGTTATAATACAAAAGCAGGACATTGCGTGCCCGGGTGGGAGAACGACAGGTAAATAAATGACGGTAATTGACTGCCTGTGTGAACACATATAAGATCAATCGGTAAAAGGTAACAATTGTGGCCACAGCATACAGTAAGGGGTATTTATCAACACGTACGGGCAGGAGTTCTGGGAATGTGTGTTGAAAAGACTTGAGTGTTGCTGTGCGAATACAAGACTGAGCGACTGAAGAGGATTGGAGAGTAGATGTCAGGAGTGTATGCACTTTAGCAGCAAACTGTGTAAAGGGAAAGGGGGCAGCCTTTGGTAATTGTGATTTCAGGGACTCCAGGTGCTCTGCAAGACGTCGATGAGCAGTCACAGACGCCGGAATAATTGTATGGTTGAGGGGTGCGTGCAACAATTGGGTAAGGGGTGTGGGGTGTTGGGGCGTCACAATTTCCGGTCCTGTTGCAATGAAATTATCTTCGTGAGAATGAGCAGTCACATAATTCTGATAATCAGCAATGGACAATTGCAAACGATCCTGGGTGAAGGTCTGTGACAATTTGTGTGGGTGGCAGAGGGGTACAATCAGGATTTTGTGGAGGTATTGTTTGAGAATTCGGGGCAAAGTAGTAGCATGAATGAAATCAGCAAACCACTTCTTGATGTGCACCACATCCAGGGCAGTAATGCAGGGGATACGTAAGAGCAGAAAATATGGCATGTCGATGTGGAAATGTCTATTGATCAATGGGAAGAACCGTGTTTGCATGACGTGGAATTTCCAAGCTGGGACCACACCTTTTGCTTGCACCAAAATCTTTAGAGCATCTGCACCAGAGATAGTAAGACGTCGCAATGAGAGTTGATGGTCCCAGAATTGAACATTCATCAAAGCACATTGAGTGATGGTTTTGAGCATTTTGTGACGTACGAGCCATCGAATGAAACCCTTGGATCGTCGTTTTTGGGTGTTGAGTGTGGGTGGATTGTTGGCAATAGTTTGCTGTTCAATACGATCAGCTCCTGAGTGTGACAGCATTTTGACAGGGATGGGTAGGAAATTAAAAAATCCTAGAGTGTGCAATGTACGAAAATAAAGCGGTCCTTTATAAGGGGAGGTATGTTGAAGTTTGGCCCATGCCATGGCCTGTTGCAATTCCTCTCGCCAACGAGCAAACACCGTACGGGGTCGAGAAATGACACCCGTTTGTCCATAATATATGGCAGTGAGGAGCGGGGAGAAGGATGCATATAACCATTGTCCGGGTTGTTCCATACCTTTGAGCGCAGCCCAATCAACGAGACACAGAAGCTTTCGAATATGAGCCATAGGCGCATAAGGCAGGATAGGGATACATCGAGTAACAGACCTCTGAATGGCAGTCCATGCATTGGGCCGATTAAGGTTTTCAAATGCATCTTGACGGATCAGTCGTTCAGTGTTCCATACATGCCAGAAAAACTGTTTGCCATCACATGGGGGGACATATGCTGGCACACCGGAAGCAACATGGACATATGGTACAGGGGGATGGGCTGGCATATATGTAGCAGGCACTTTGGGCATACAAATATGGGTAGGCAAAGTAACAAATTTATGTCCAATGTGTTTAAGTGGTGAAGCTGTGATGGCTGTGAATGTAGAGGTGTTAATGGGCCACAAAATGGATGCCAACGGGTTTTGGAAAAGCCATAGGGCTTCAGATGTGGACGTAGAATATGTGAGTTGGCTGGCATATCGTTCCAGACACCAGTTGGGAATATGTACACTGAGATCAGGTGTCAGCAAAAGAACAAACCGTGCAGGTGCTGATGGATACAGTAAACACTGCAACATTGCAGGGAAAATATTGTATGTGATATTATGCAGGTATGGACGGTAGCATATACAGTTAACATATCGTTTGGCCTGGAGGAAGGACCATGGGGAAACGTACCAGTCCATGGTATCCGTATCAGCCGCAGGAATATGCATGTATGGCAAAACAGAATGATGGTTCAAGGGAGCATGCAGTTCCATATCCACTCCCAGCGCGATATGGAGACTTCGTGTGAGCATATGAAGGGTTGCCTTGTATTGTCGATGTGTATATGGTGCTGTAGGTTTTTGTACATGTGGGATATAATACAGTAGATTCCAGAGGTAATTAGTAAGTTTCAAAAGCCATGGTAAAAAGCAACGAATAGTAGAAGGTAAAATATCAATCCAACAGGCGAGTCCCCTACAACGACAGAATTGGAGCCACATGGTACGTAAGTAGGGGTAACGATATGTAGAATGAGCAAAAGCACGAACAAATTGGGATGGTGGATAGGGAGAGTCCATACAAAAGGGGCAATGACATCAGACGGATCACAGGAGGGGCGGGACAATTTTTGTGACTGCTTGACATCATTGAGCATGCTATGTAAACAGTCCTGCATTTTATTAAGTCCCAAAAATTCTTCAAGAACATCCAGATGACTGAGACCATGTCGTATGTCAGCAAGTTGATTCACTTGATTCGGTAGAGCATCAGAATCCATAAACCAGTACTGACATGTCCAGAAACAGGATGGTATCACCCACTGCTGGGAAAAGATGGAAAGGGATGGGAAACAAGGCGGTCGACTTGAGAAGACCGGTCTCTGTGTTCGTGGGCATGAACAAGTCCAATACAGAAAATTGGAAGACCGGTCACACAAGGGCGTAAGCGCCGGGGAAAGGGCAATACGGGGTCGTAGGGGCTCAGCTACACATTTTTTGCGACATCAGCGGTAGCTGCAAGATTGTTGTGCACCCCTCGGACAGTAACATTGGGAACAGGAGTTCCATCATCGTCGACGGCAACTGCCTCAAATTTGTCGTTGTCAATGAGTTCAGTGATACGACCAGGACAAGCAACCCACGGTTCAACGTTAGAGCGACGGAAGGTGAACCAAACAGCTTGGCCTTTGACCGGCTGCTCCGGGGACCGGCAATCATCAGAAAAAACGTACAGCGTAAGGGATTTTCCAGCAAGCGCCGCATCAATCTTGTTGCCAAGAGAATCAACTTTCCGATGAATTTCGTGTTTGAATTGGTTCATACCATCTTCCAAAGCATCCATGCGTCGATGAAGTGGGTCGGGGTCCGGTAAGTCCAGCGCCATAGACTGGGGTACATCGGCAGATTGAGATTGAGAAAACAAATCGGGTTGTGAATAGGGAAGAGAAGAGTTGGTACTTTGAGATTGAGAAAGAGGGGGCTGTCCACTTTGCAGCGATCGCGCCACCGCCAAATTCAGCGTGGGACGGCCCAGCACAATGGGAGTAAGGGACTGAGCAGGAGGAGTAGCGCTCTGGAAAAGTTCCATTTTCAAATCAATGTCGCCGTCTTTGCTGGACTTCAGGCGATTGATAGCATCATCTCGATGTTCATTGGTGGCAAAACCAAGAAGAACGTTGGTATTTTTTGCATAGATGCATTCCAAATTGGAAATTGCCTTGGACAGAATTTCTTTGTCCATATCATCCGCCTGCCTGGTAAGATGAATGACGATGCCCCATTTAATGTTTTTCTTAAGAAGAACATCAGCATGCTGCGGCAGGGCATCCGCCAAAATTTCACGCACCGTATTGGCCATAGCATCCGGATCGGAAACGCGAGGCATAGTGCCGGTGGCAGAATCCAAAAGGCAATCGGACTGTTTATGCCCCACAAGCTTTTTGTGAAATTCACACCAATACTGTGGTTTGCCAGTACCAGGCCACGTACCAACAGCTTCGTCGCCATTTTTGTAATTGTCAGGGCGCTTTTGAAGTGCACTGTTTTCGGGACAATTTTTAGAGAAGTGACCCGTTTTGTGGCACTTGAAACACGTAAGGGTTGTCATGATGACGTTGTCAAGGACCGGTTGTGATAGTACAAGCGGCAGCAAGAGATGAGCTGAGAGGTCGAACACCGCGCGTACAAGCAGCTATCCTCAGCGCACACAGTGCAGCAATGTAAGCAAGAAAAAGCCGATTCTCAACAGAGCATGAATCTTTGACAGTAAGAGGAAAATGTTGCTCTCATGTATGTCCGGGAGATGAATGACGTCACAAACCGTTCACAAGGTTAGACAGGTCACTGCAACGTTGACTAGCAATTAGCATTGTGACGTGCACATGAAACGCTTTGACGTGGCGACTTCACAATTCGTGAGGAACAAGATATGTAATCGCTCTGCACAATGGCGAAGAACAGTTTCATGTGGTCGGCGATACAAATCATAGTCAATCGTCTTACCTACAGCAAAATCATTCTCGTGAACCACAGAACCAGACAAAGCAAGGGAGGAACCATTCCTATGACCGTCAAGCAGGATTTCTCGTAACCTTTTCATGAAGCGCTTACATCTAGAATTGCAGTCCGTACAACCGTTCAATCCAGGCATTGGAAGGTTCAGGATATATTCACACACACACACACACACACCGCCCACGCCAACCTGGTTGTCCTGGTTCAAGGTTGATACCACCGTGGCAAAAAAAAAAAAGCCCCCTCGGGAGCCATGTAACCCCATGCTCATACATGATTGTTCCATTGCTACGATTCCTCATCACCTGTTGTACACCACAAGCATTGTTTTTCCATCCTCGATGTTTTACGTGCACCACTCCACTGAACTATTGAGGACTCCTTTGGTGGTTGAAGAGCCTCCGTGGCCAAGTGTCGAGCAAGTAGGATCAAGAACACACACACACACACACACACACACACACACACACACACACACACACACACACATACCCACATCGGATCGGAAGCATCAACCGAGGAACTGCCAAGGATGAACAACATCCATCTAGCAACCCCAGGTATTGGGATTTTCATTGACAACAAAGATTTTCCTTTAGACTTGGCCATCAAAATACACTTTTCCTCAAAAATTTTTTTGGCCCCCATCCCATCACATCACCCCTTTTTTGGGGGGATGGTCTGAAAGGGGGGGGGTGTAAACCATGAGATGGGAGGACCCCCTCCCCCCAAAAGCGTTTGGCTGCCGGCCCTATTGGGGGTCCCATTGGGGGGGCTATTGGGGGGCCTATGGGGGGGGGGGGGGGCTATTAGAGGGTCTATTCGGGGGCCCAACCGATTGTCGCAACCAGTTTCGACATCATTGTGCACTGGATTTCCTGCCCACATCCCTTCGAACTGACAGACGGGCACCCAGCGTTTGCCTCCTGATCCCCCTGAGGCAAAGCCAAAGTCCTGAAGCCCCCCTCCCCCTTCCCATGCACTCTGCTCCCTGTGTTCCTGCCCCCCGCCCTCTCTCACGGACCGCATGCCAGTGCTCCGTTCTCCTGCAGAGAAAATCCAACGCGAAATGGGTGTGCTCGAGCAAGACATGGACGACGCGTGGAACCTGCACGAACACATGCTGGATCAGGTATGCGCGGGCCTGGGGGCCTGGCTGGGGGGGGGTCCGAGGGCCCCGGGGGCGATGTAAGGCGTTGGGGCCCCGGGAGGGACCTCCTGCAACGCAACGGGGGTCCGACTGCACCTGTCCCCAGGGATGCATTGGAAGGGGGGAAGGTACCCCCCCCCGCTTTCCAGGGCGCCCAGCCTATGTGCCCAACCACTGTCTCCCTGACGGCAAGTGCCAGCTTCAATTTAACCGACAGTAACCGCTGTGGCAACCTCCTCCAACCGCCTGCCTAAGCGCCTCTGGGGCCGCCTCTGAGGTCCCTCCCCTTCGAATGCATCGCTGCCTGTCCCCCCTTCACGGCTGGCGGCTGCAACCAGCCGCCAAGGCGCACCAACCTTTGCGACGACCTTCCTGAGACGAGAATACCTCTTGCCTGGGAGGGGGGGGGGTCCGGTCAGAAGGATGAGAGTCTGAAATGATGTCCCCCACGTTCTGTCGTGGAAAGGCTGATGCGACGTTTGAATGAGCCCTCATGAACAGTGCCCACAGGGTAGATCATCTGTCACCGCGAAAGGCGCCCCCGGGACCCCCGCCGGACGCTAGTGGCCTGTCTGCCAAGCTGGCACTGCCCGGGGCATTGTGTGGGCAGGGGCGGTGGAGGGGAGGGGCTGTGCTCTGGCAGAGCTGGTGCGTGCGGTTTGTGGGATGGGGTGCCACCATCACCACCACCACCACCACCACCCACCCACCCACCCAAGCACCCACACACACACACAAGGATCCCCGGCTCACTCAACCGGGCTAAGCGTAGGTCTCGCAACCGTAAGGTCGTGGGATCGATCCCCGGTTAGGGCATGTCGGGAGGCGGGCGGTGGCAGCCGTGCGTCAAGGGCATCCTTTCTGGGCAAATTGAGTAGGCCGTGGAGGCCGCCTCGCTGCCGCGAGCACCACCAGCTGTGAAAACCCCAATACACACACAACACACGGGGCGACATGGCGATGACGGGCTCGTTGAACTACTACTGTGGAGCTGGCCCGGCGGAAGCCACGGAGCCACCACCCCACTTCCAGGGTGGTCTGGGGCAGCGAGCCAGGTTCTGGCCTAAGTGCATATCGCACTGGTCGAGGGGCAATACAGGGATGCACCCCTGGCCTGCACCGAAGGCCTGCTATAATGGGGAGCGACCCGACCCGAGGATGCCAGTGTGGCCATACAGGTCCAACCGGGAAGACCTGGTAAAAACGGTAATACACCCACACACACACACACATAGGATCCCCGGCTCACTCAACCGGGCTCAGCGTAGGTCTCGCAACTGTAAGGTCGTGGGTTCGATCCCCGGAGCGGGCATGTCTGGAGGCGGGCGGTGGCAGCCGTGCGTCAAGGGCATCCTTTCTGGGGAAATCGCCAAATGAGTAGGCCGTGGAGGCCGCCTCGCTGCCGCGAGCACCACCAGCTGTGGAAGCCCCAATACACATACAACACACGGGGCGACATGGCGATGACGGGCTCGTCGAACTCATGCCGTGGAGCTGGCCCGGCGGAAGCCACGGAGCCACCACCCCACTTCCAGGGTGGTCCTGGGGCAGCGAGCCAGGTTCTGGCCCAAGTGCATATCGCACTGGTCGAGGGGTAACACAGGGACGCACTCACACCCCTGGCCTGCACCGTGGGCCTGCTATGATGGGGTAAGCGACCCGACCCGAGGACGCCAGTGTGGCCTATACGGGCTCAACCGGGAGACCTGGTAAAAATGGGTACAACCCACACACACACACACACACACACACACACACACACACACACACACACACACACACACAATGGTTGGCTGCCAGGGTTGTATTAGAACTGTACACCGTAGGAGGAGCGGGGGTACCCCCCCCCCCCCCTTGCCCCCCTCCTCTTTGAGGCTGACAGCCAAAAATTTTGCTTCAGCGCCTTGGGTGCCAAGAGGATTTAAACTTAAACATTTTCGGCCCGCCTTCGGCGGGGACCATAGGGGGACCCTGGGAGGACTGCGGGAAACCATGATCCTGTGCCACGCTGGCAAAAGGGGAAAAGGTGCTCTGGGCGCCAAGCCATGCAGCGCGTGTCCCTCATTGGTAAGAACCGTTGTAGCCCTGCCACTGGCTAACAGGGATATATTAGAGGGGGGGGAGGGGGGGCGGAGGGGGGTTTGGCTGGGACCCAGTGCGCAACGGTGGGCTGGGTCTTAGCGAGTAGCTGCCGGCCTTGGGTGCGTCACAGTGCGCGACAGCGTACCGTGCGCGACCGCGGACATCGGACGTGGTGCGTCATGACAGCGTGCCCCGGTGCCGCTACACCTGCATCGGCTGTCAGATCATGCTCTTGCAACGGGACATTGAAGCGCTGCGAGATCAAAAGGAGGAGGTGCGCATTCAAATCGAGGAATTGCGGATCCATGAGAACAAGGTGCTTGACCCTTGTCCGCGCTCGGCCTGGGGTTCCCCAGGGGATATTGCGAGTGTTTGTGCTGGGAGTGGCGGGTTGTAAAACTGAGGGGGGGGGTCAATAGAGCCCCCCAAATCTTGGGGGGGGGGGGGTTGGGAAGACAGCTCAATTGACAGGACCATTAATCAGTCATTATGAACTCTGGTGCCGAAGGTGCCGGAATTTTTTTTGAGCATTAAAATTGGTCCAATTTTTTTTTCACCCAATATGTCGCAAATAATGACTTTTCTGAACCCCCTCGACGCGCTGATTCCAAAAATCCCATTTTCATTTTCTTTTTTGCCTATTTTTGGGTCTGGGTCACCTCCGAGGCCCGGGGGTCAGTCTCGGTAGGATTTTGGGGTCCCGTCAATTGAGCCCCTTTTGGGGGGGGGTCTAGCCAGGGGGCTCTATCAACCCCCCCGCCCCATCAATTGAAAGCCCGTCCACCCCTGTGACGCATGGCGCTGTGCTGTCAAATACGCCACGCTTCTGGGGTGAACCGTTTGTACTGCTGCCGTGTCACGCCTACGTGCTGAGGCCGGCGGCGTGTTGAGAGGCATGTTCTGTGATGTGGGATGGGGTTGGGGTTGGGGTCCTGCACTGCGTTGTGTGGTTTGGTGTGGTGTGGTGTGGTGTGGTGTGGTGTGTCGTAGGGTGGTGTTGTGGTGGAGTGTGGTGTGGGGCAGGGATGTGTTAGAACGGCTGACAGCCATAGGAGGAGGGGGGGGGGGGGGCAGGAATGCATTGGAACTGGGGGTACATTCGCCTTTTCAAGTCCTGGACGCTAGTGCGATTGAGGGGACCAGGGGGTTAGCGGGTGAGAGCTCATCTATATACAACCGTATACAGATATATAAGGCCCTTACCCCCCCCGCCCCCCCCAGCGTATCGCGGCGCGACGGAAGGACCTGGGCCTCCGTCCTATGTGGGATCCTCTGAGGAGCGACCCTGCCCTGACCTCGGGCTGTGCGCTCCCCCATCCGCGCCCGCAGGTGCAGGTGCGGCTGTGGGGGGCTGGGCGCACCCCCCTCCCGATGACTGCACTTGCCGAGTGAAGCCCAGGCTCAAGAGCCCCCCCCCGCGGGGCGGCAGACGGGCTGCCGCACCCCTGCGCTGCGGGGGGCGCCCCTGACGGTCTGCCCCACGCGCTGCCCTGCCCCCCCGTGTCGCACTGCCGCGCTCCTGTGCCTGCCCTGCCCGCCCACGGAGGGAGGGGGGGGGGGCTGCGCCGTGCCGGGGGGGGGAGCGGAACCCCCCTGTCCCTGACCCTGGCCCTGTCCCTGACACCCCTGACTCAGTGCAGCAGCCTCTGGCTGCCCCTGTGCCTGCACCACAGATTGACCTGCACCACCCTGCTGCCCCAGACCCTGCCCTGCAGCATCCTGCTGCCCCTGATCGCTGAGGGGTGGGGAGGCACCTTGACCCTGCCCATCCCGAAGCCACCCTGCAGCCCCCTGCTGCTCGTGATCCCGGGTGGGGTGGGTCACCCTGAGTCCCATCCGCCCGTGTCGCATCAATGAGCGCGGCCGAGATGGAGCCAAAAACGTCCGCAAGGCTCGCGCGCCCCCGTCCCTGCCCCCCGCCCCCGCCGCGGGACGTGCCCATAGTTGGGGGGGGGGGGGGGGGGCAGTGAAGTCGCGGCCGACGACGCAGCCAGCGGGGGTGCCCGCAACCACCGCCCCCCAGGAGTCATGAGGCCAGAGCCACTGAGGCTATTCGCCCGTGGCTGGGACTGTGGCTGACCCACCCCCCCGCCGCCCGCCCCTCCCCCCCCATATCCCCGTGGGTGGTGGGGGTTGGAGTCCCGTGAAGAGTGGGAAAGGGATGACCCAGCCCTGAGAGGGGGCCTCCGGCGCGGTGGCTCGTCGTCAGAGGAGGAGGAGCCGACTCGTGGCGGCCGATGCCTCCGCCCCAGTACTGCCGGCGGCAGCACGCGCTGCCGCGCCTGCGGCGGCTCATCCTCTGAGGAGCCCCGCGGCGACTCCTGCCCTCGCATTGGAACGGGGGGGAGGTTTACCCCCCCCTCCAGGGCGCCCAGCCTGTGCCCAGCCACTATCCCCCTGACCCCAAGTGCCAGCTTCAATGGCATTTGTAACCGACAGTAACCGCCCCCGACCGCTTTGGCAACCCCCTCCAACCGCCTGCCTAACCGCTGCTGGGGCCGCCTCTGAGGTCTCTACCCTTCGAATGTATCCCTGGGGGGGGGGGGGCTACCCCCCAACCCCCTGGACCCAGATTTCATGGTGGGAACAAACGGAATTCACGGAAGGAAATATTGATTCCGGCCATTTTTGGTGCACAACATTTTGGGTTCCAGACACCCCCCCCCCCTAATACATGCTAGCTGCGCTGTGCCATGCTGTGAAGTGCTGTGCCAGGTCGTGGTACCGGGTGTCCTATCGGTGTGGTGCGGTGCCATGCGGTGCAGTCCAGTGTGTGCATCGCGCTGCGCCAGCGAATTGCAACCCTTTTGCACGATCCCCCGTGGGCAGCATGACAAAAAGGGAAAAAGGTAGAGGCCGCCGTCGGGCATTCTCAAGCCACTGCCCCGATCGCTTCCCGCCAGGACCAGGCGTATCTCTGTGAAATCGAGAATGAGAAGCAGATGCTGCAGTCCATCATCGCGGGATGTGTCGTGAGGATGAAGGTGCGCGCGGCCTGTGCCGGTGTCAGCGTGTGCTTGCAATCGCTCCTTGTTGATCCGTGGTGGCCCCCCATGGGGGCTACCCGCCTGACATTAGGGGGGGGGGATTACGAGGGGGGCGGAGGGTAGTTGTTCGCCCAGTGCCGCATGTTAGGGTCTCCGAAAGAACAGGCAGGCGCATTTCTCCCCCCAACCCCCCCCCCAAAAAAAAACAGGCAGGCACATGTTTGGGCCCCCGAAACAGCGTGTCGCGCCGCGCTGTTGCATGCAGGCGTTGTGGACCGGACGTTATCGCTTGTGCCGCCCCACGGGTGTGGTGCAGTCATCTTCCGCCACAGCCGCGTGGTGCGGCCCCCAAACTGTAATTCTTTTTTGCAAGCCCCAGCAAAATAAACCAAGAAGAGTCTTTTACCAGCACCGAGTGGTACACTTCCCTGGTGGGCCCGGTGCTACACCGCAGACTTGCCGCTCGTGTCCGCCAAGCCGGACGCCATCAGGCGTGGCTGGGTCCTACCGAGCCACCTGAGTCCTGAACGCCGCGGGTTCCTACTCACTTCTGGACGTGAGTGGGGCAAGTCCTACCGAGTGGTACACATTGTAGCACTGGTTCCTAACAAGACCCGGGACCCCCGCCGGACGCTAGTGGCCTGTCTGCCAAGCTGGCACTGCCCGGGGCATTGTGTGGGCAGGGGCGGTGGAGGGGAGGGGCTGTGCTCTGGCAGAGCTGCTGCGTGCTCAAAAAGGGTTGGTACAGAGGGTAACCGCACAGCTAAGACGGTTGGCGACATGTACCGTGTGCCTATTGACTGAACTCCTGGACTGGCAGTGCCATGTTTTACAACAGAAAAAGTTGTGTTCTTTTTTTGTTTTGGCAGCCCTCAACCGGCGCTTTGTGCAGCCGTTGAGCGTGTGGTGCCGCCCTCCATCCGTGGGGCTCCACTGGGCGGTTTGGGGGACGTAGTCCCGTGCGTGGAGCCGTTCCACGGAGTATGACAGCCCGGTGCCACACGTTGGGGTCTCCGAAAGAACAGGCAGGCGCACCCCCCCCCCCCCAAACAGGCGGGGGCATGTTTGGGCCCCCGAAACAGCGTGTCGGCGCACTTTCGGGTCCCGCAGCCCTGCGTCTCTGTGGTGGTGTCGGTCCCCAAAGCACTGCTTGTGGGACAGTTTCAGGTGCAAATGTGCAGGGTACGCTTCTTTTTTTCTGCCTCCACCGCCTTTGTCCGCCGTACAAAGCGCCCACGCATAACCACAAGGGAAGGCAAAACATACAGAATGTTGGGCACCCTCCCAACCAACGTCGGCGGAGCACCGTGCGGTTAGCCAACGCCAGCGCAAACGCACGCCGAGGTCAGCATCAGCGGCGCGGTGCAGCCCTACCCCCACGGTGGCGGCGGCGGCGGCGGCGGCGGCGACCTCCGGCAATCTACCGCAGGGGGCACCACAGCGTTAGGGTGCGCCGCCCTGCATTACACTGTTGAGGCGCTCCCTGCTGCCTCCATAGGGCCCCGAGGGAGTCACCAAAGGAATGTGTGTTTATGAATCGCTGACTTCGACTCTCTTAAATCAGCCGATGTTTCGGCGAATTTAAAGATCCGTATGAAATGGTCCCCGGTATCAACGCAAGATCCCGGCTCAGGCAGCCGCAGCTCAGGATAGTGCCGCTCGGCCGAGACCTTCGGGCCACTTCTTCCCCAATGTGGGGGGCCCCAGACGGGAGGGGGTATGTCACACACCACCACCCCCCTCCCCTGGGAGTAACCCCTCCAGGCCCCAGGATAGTGCAGACCGGGCCAGGATTCCCTGGGCTTTGCGGCCCTTCACCGGTGGTCTGGCCCCCACCGGCTTTTCATGCATTCACCCACCGCCGTCCATCACTGTTGTTTGCCCCCCCCCCCCCCCAATTTGTCAGCTTCCAACTGCCCCGGCTCGCAGATCTGCTTCTAACTCATCTCAGCTCCAGGCGGTTGCTGAAGGTGGTTTTCGGTAGTGCAGGAGACAAGTGGCGCAGGCACAGCGCCCAACAGTAAGTTAGCTTTCTCGTGATCACCCTGAAAACCAACCACCAGATCGAGATCGGGGGCTGGGTGAGCAGTGAGGCGGTGAAATTGAAGTTCGGATGGCGAAGGATGTAGAGTCAATATCGGAGTGCCGATCCACCACGTTCAACCGCATCTTGACAATATTCCAAGTGAACAAATCGTGTGGGTCCGGGGACCGTAGGTGGGAGGGATGGAGGGAGTACGGGAGGGTGGGTCAGAAAGCCGATGCCTTCACTATTTTCCGTTTTCCCCTGCTTGACCCCATTCTGATGTGGGTGCCCCTCCTTGGCTCTTGGTGTGCAATAAACAACAACACAGATTATGGTGGGGAGAGTGGGCCATGAACACACATTATTAGTGGTGAATGGATACTGACCGGCAGTTGGGGAGTATCAGTTTGTGACAAGATCACAGACCCATTGCACAAACTTGCTCATTGCATCTTCATCCGATGGTCGACCCAAGTCAGCCAGACAGATCTCGCCCCTCGTGCACACACACTTCTCCACAACCAGGCACAGCCTGGAGGCATGTCACGCCTCCGCAAAACACACCCAAGTGCTGACAACCCGAAGTGCCAACCGGCAACCCTCCTCCACTTGTGATGGTGCCCCCCATTACAGGGGGGGGGGGTAATTTCGTGGGATAATTTCGTCTTTAAAGAAGGTGGCGAAATTTTCCTGGCGAAATCTGGGGGCTTTGGGAGTGCAGTGTGTGTGTGAAGCAGTGTAAGTTTTGAGAGTGGCAAGGGTGGCGGAATTTTCCCCTTCCGAAATTTTACCCGGCGAAATAATCCCCGCATGAACCCCCCCCCCCCCATCTGTGCGTATTCCGCACACCCATTTGCATTGTCCCTCTTTCGCACTCCTCTTTGAACTCATGTGCCTTTGAGTGGGTGGGATCCAGTAGCCCTTGGGAGGCGGCGGCAAGCAGGTGAGTCCACCAAAGGGTCCACCTACAGCTTCGCTTAGCTCACCTTGATGACCCAAAAGCATCCCACTGGATCCAGTTATGCCCAAACGCAGGAGCACCCAAAGTGGCCATCGACTGGTGTCAGCTTGCCTAAGACCTCTAGGATTTCGAGTGATGTACTGTAAGCATGATTAAGTGTCAGCGTAGTGCCAGCAGAATCAGTGCCAGCAGACATGCCCCCGCTGCTCTCTTTTTTCAGATTTTGATCCCCCCCCCCCCCCAACCCCACCCTGTCAGGAAAATTATATTGCAGATGCACACCCCAGCGCGCACAAGTCAGTGCTGGAGTCGGCAAACCGGGCATGGACTCGGAGTGTGCATCTGGATGCACCTGGTCAACGGCACGGACAACAGCCCGTCTCCGGGACAGCCGACCCCCGGAGTAGTCAAACAGGACAAGTCATCCAGGGGCTCTGTTGACACAACCAAAACACGCTCAGGCCCGCAGAGGCCCCCCCCTCCAGGGCCCCAGATATTCCAAAACATAAACCCGGACCCTTGTGCCTCAGAACTACACACACAGAACAAGCACTGCGGCTGATGGGGATCAACCACTGCGGCTGATGGGGATTTCACAACCAACTGACACACAGTCATTTGAAAGTCAGATCCCCTCGGAAGAAGAGGAGCTGGGGCTGGAGCTGGCAGAAGCTCTGGGCTGGAAAAATGCAGCAACAGAGGCTTGCCTCATGCTCTTGGCTGGGGGCTCACTTCTGGGCTCCTCAACAGCCATGTAACCAGGTCATTTTTTAGTGGACAAGATTTTTTTTTTAAGTTAAAACACCTGGAGGGTAACCGACGGCGGTTGGCAGGTAACCGACGGCGGTTGGAGGGTAACCATCTGGACATATTGGTGGCATCAGACTAAAACAAAATTCGTCAAAATAAGCAAAACTGGGGATGTTGGGACATTCGGGTTGCATCAGACTAAAGATAAAAAAATTCCTGGTGGAACCCCAAAATATGCAGATTTGGCCGACCACCAAACACTCCAGCTTTTTTTCAATTTTATTAAAAAACGTCCTGCATGTGACCATAATAAACCCCCCCTGGTTTCAACGCCCCCCCCCCCCCTGCCCCAGAAATTCCAGATCAATAGTCTCCCTGAGGGGGGTTTAATGAGCGGGAGGGGGGGGTGTTTTGGCTTTACCCCCCAGACCTCAAGCATCGGTCTGGTTCGGCGGGTGTTCACCACTTAACCTCCAGCTCCGGTGGCTGCCCCTCAGTGCCGGGGCTGCAAGGCGGTGGTGCAGTGCATGCCCGCCCTCCGGACTGCCGGCCCCCTCCCTGTCTCCTCCCCCTTCCGCACCCGCAGCAAGTCAAGGCGGATTACAGCCGCGAGATGACCGAGAGGCACCAGGTGCTTCCAGTGCCCCCCCCCCCCCCCTCCGCTGTCCTTCATCCGGGGGTCGTCAAAGGCCTGTTAGTCTGCGATTGTGACGATCGAAAGTGAGGACATGTGGCACCAGTCATTTGCTGAAGGTGGGGTCTACCCCCATTTGGGGAGGGGGGGGGGGAGTGAGGGCCAAGAAAAAGGTTTGTGTACCTAAAACGGGCCTCTCATTTTTGGGCTCACAAGTCAAACTGTCATTTTTCCCGAGAGGACGTTTTGTTTTTGGATTCCGGGGCGGGTGGGTCCCAAGAGAGGCCATGTACCCCCCCCCCCCCCCAACGTTGGTACGGCAAAATGACTGCGTGGTACCCGTTGGCAAGGATGTATTAGAACGGCTGACAACCGTAGCAGACGCCCCCCCCCCCCCCCCCGATCAAAGGGACCATTGTGGGAAAACACGAAATTTACAATTGGGAAAATCTGGTCGGGCCATTTTTGGTACACAATCTTTTTGGTCTCAGACCCCCCCCCCCCCCTTCCTCTCCTCTATTACATCGTCACCCATTGGGATCCCCCACCCCCACCCAAAAAAATTTGCCCACTTGCGGGCCATTTCTGATTTTGTCCCCCGCTCTGCATCTGCGGCTGTGTGCCTTGCGACCTGGGGTCCCTGCAGCGAGCGGGGGAGCGTTCAACATTCGTACCCCATGGGGGGGGGGGGGGCATTGCAGAGGGACAAAAGTGCACTGGGGGAAAATTCGAAGTCACCGATCGTTTCCGCTAATTTCCGCCAAGTATTTCCGCCAGTTTTAAGGATTGCAGTGCCCCAGGGGTGTCAGTTGATTGCTCCTCCAGTTCTTTCTCATGCTTTTTCAGTCGTTGTCCTTGGGCCCGGCTGTTGATCCAGGAGCAGGAGGGCGTCGGGGGGGCGGGTGGTGCTCACGTTGTACAAGGGGAGGGGGGGGGGGGGTGCAGTTTTGCGGGCCAGAGTAGGGGTTGTGTGCCACCGCCCATGGGTGCCACCTGCTGTGTCCATGCCCACTCCCCTGCCCGCGATGGCAGAAGGTTCCAATCCAGTCTGTGCAGTTTGGAGGGTGGTCCCAACCGCCGATGAGGGGAGGGGAGGGGGGGGGGCAGGGATGTATTAGAACGCCCGACAATCATCGGAGAAGCTGACAACCATGGGCCCGGATTTCATAGTGAGAAAATGAAATTTACAAAAGGAAGTATTGATTTGGGCCATTTCTGGTGCACAAACTTTTGGGTTCCAGACCCCCCACCCCCTCTTGTGCCTTGTGCCCCCCCCCCCCCCCTCTCTCTTCTAATACATCCCTGAAAGCTGGGGCTTTCAGTGAAGAAAGGGGGGCACGTTCCTCCAGTGCGAACGGCTCAGATCGGCCACAGGCCCGTCCATCCCCTTTTGCTGCTGCCATGCACAGGATTCTGGTGCCCTGATCCCCCTGCAGCACTCATTGAACATGCCAAGCGCTTGGTGGTGAGGGAAGAGAGTGCGGCGAAAAATTGTTGATTGGGGCCGAGGAATTTGCTCGACAGCGGTTCTCAGTAGATGTGGGAGTTTCTTTGTTTTTTTTCCCTCTGTTCAAAACCATTCCATCCCAAGGCTGCTGATCAGCCCATAACCAACCGCTTCCCGTTGGCCCACAACCACCATCGGTTGGCCCACAATGGCCGCCTGTTGGCCCTACAAACAGCTGCCGCATGGGGGGAGATGGATGGCAAGAGAGGGTGGGAAACAACAGCAACCTTTGGCTTTGGAGCCCTGTTCCAGCCCCTCATTAGGCACTCGGTGGGGCGGAAGCGTGGCAAGCAGATCAGGGAACACGTAGTTCACAGACTATTTTGGGCGGCCTTTGTGAACACCGCCGTTGGTCCAGACTCACAGCACATCGCCATCAGGCACTCGCTACTTCATTTCGAGCCCTTTCTCTGCGATGACAGCCGAGTGCACCCCCCCACCCACTCCGGCTGCCGGAGGCGACCCAAGTCTCCCCCGAAGCCTGCCGGATGTGCTGCCAGTTGCCTGCTGGAGGCTGCCGGATGCAGACAAAGCCTTTGCCAGAGTGCAGCGCCAACTCTGATCCTCCATGCGTGGAATGGGGGGGCTGGGTGCCCACCCGTTGGCGAGGGGGGGCGGGTTCGAAAAACTGCGGAAGGTTGGAGGGGCGGGGGTGCTGGACTACCCCCCATCACCCAGGGAAAACTGCTTTCACTTGGTGAGAGTGGGACCGTTGTCCGGCATGAGGGCAGGGCTCAGAAGTACCCAGTTTGGGTACGTTTAGCGGAACACTATCCGGGAAATGGGCCAAGGTAGGAAAAATGGGGGAAAATGGGGGTAAATGAGGGAAATTCAGATTGCTTGGTGGAAAAATGGGAAATTTAGGGGCTGAAAAGGCCAAAAATCAAGGTTTAGGTTGGCAACAAGGCTGTGGGGGGGGGCGCATTGGTGAAAGCTCCCGGGGAAAAATGGGGGAAAATGGGGAAAGCTCCCGAGGAAAAATGGGGGAAAATGGGGGAAAATGGGGGAAAATGGGGGAAAATGGGGAGGAAATGGGGAGGAAATGGGGGGGAAGGGGACCGGTTGCACCACCCAAGTTTCCTTATTTTCCCCCGTTTTCCCCCATTTTCCCCCATTTTCACCCATTTTCCCCCATTTCCCCCCATTTCCCCCCATTTTCCCTTGCCATGGGTACATTGTGGGTACGTTTGTGGGTACAGTACCCGCCACCGGAGCCGGGTACTTCTGAGCCCTGTGAGGGGGGGGGGGATACCACGGCCGTCAGAAAGCAGCGACCCGACGCAGCACGCGAAGAGAAGAGCGGGTCACTGTCCAGCTCCCGTAAAGAAACCGCAACCCAACAAAATGTCAAGGGGGGGGGGGGGATTGCGACGCCGGCGGCCCGGCGGCGCGGTTGGGTTTTGTTCCTGGGCGAACCTGGAGGCTGACAGTGCACCCGGTCCTGTTTGTGGGCCTCGCACCCGTTGCAGGTCTTTGTGGGGCCACACGGGGGCGGGGGGGGCGGGGGGGCTCTGGCAGGGGACGTCACGGTGGTGCGCGGGGCTGGGCTGCCATTTCTTCAGGGGCCTTAGGGGGCGCCTCAAGCGCAATGCGCGCGCAGTGCAACTATTTGGGCGCCTGGCCGTACTAGAGACCCATACTTTGAGATACTAGGGGCCCCTAGGGGCATCATGGTGACCCGTAGCGTAGGTTTTGACTTCTGATTTTGTCCCCCTTTGTTGGGGACCCCCGAGAATGCAAGGGTGATGTAGCATTTCCGCCCTCTTTTGGGCCCCAACCTTCCGGTGCTATTGAGGAAACCGGGACAATCTTTGAATCCACGCTTTGTTGCGTGGTGCATCATGGTGACCCCTAGCGTAGGTTTTGAGTTCTGATTTTGTTCCCTTTGTTGGGGACCCCCGAGAATGCAGGGGTGACGTAGCATTTCCGCCCTCTTTTGGGCCCCAACCTTCCGGTGCTATTGAGGAAACCGGGACAATCTTTGAATCCAGGGTGAAGGGACATTATATGGATTATGAGATTGGCTCCATGGATGGTGCATACAAGGGGAGCCTCCATGTGGCATGGCCATTTATCGGTCGAAAGACGTTGACCGAGCGGCAAAAGGAGTACAATGATGTTCATGGTTTCTATAGGGCACACATTGAGCACTTGTTTGCACGCCTGTGGCACTGGGGCATCGTAAGGAACATATGGAGGGGATCCGGTACGGAGTTGCATGAGTACGTGCGTGTACTCTTGCATTTGCAGCAATTTTTGATTCGAAGACAGGTACGGTACCCTCCATATGGTCCGTGGGAACACGTACCTGCACATGTATGGACTGCACCTACACAGGAGGACAATGATGATGAGGATGTTGTGGGTGATGATGGGGATGTTTGTGCCCTTTGTTGCACCAAGCCTGACCCTGAGAAGATGTCCATGTGTGACAAGTGTGAAATGCAATATTGTACGGATTGCATTGACACACACACATGTGACAATGTGACTTTTGTTTGATTCTGCAACTGTGTCATGTTGTGCACACAAGTTGCGTATTCTCAATGTGTACTTAGTTGACAATGGAACAAAAAGACAGTTGTGTGTTCTTGAGGGTGGCGACCAATGCGCTGTTCATGGCTTTTCCAGTTGTGCATGATGTGTGTTATGTGAAGGGAAGGTAGTTTGCAACTTTCTTGAGCTAGGGCAGTTTGGGTCACCTAATTCTAAGGGCGTTTCCAAGGGGTGTGCCTGGGGGCTCTTCGGGGGAAACATAGTCTAAAAGTAGCGCGCAGTGCGCGCGCAGTGCAAAGACTCCCCCTTACAACCAATGCACATCCACAAGTTCCACAAGAACCGCATCCGGCGGCCTCCGGGACGGAGTTGCCCTGTATCCCGCGGCCATCGGATTGCCGGAGTCTAGTGTCAAATCTGTGGAGGATTCCCTCTCCAAAAGGCGCACACGGACGTACACTCAGAAGTCCCCACCGGCATACTCCCTGAGCCTTGATGGCACCCCAACCCCAGAGAAGGGTGAGAAGGCCGTACACCGCAGGAGGAGGGGTAGTGCCCCCTCCGGACCCCCCCCCCCACCCCAAAGTGACCATCGTAGGAAAAAAAAAACGAAATTTAGTTTTGGGAAAATCTTGTTGGGTCATTTGGGTCATTTGTGGTACACAAACTTTTGGGTCCCAGACCCCCCCCCCCCCCTTTCTAATACCTCCCTCCCCCCCTCCCCCGGGCCTCTGTGTGTGTGTGTCTTTCTTACTTTCTGACCGTCCATTTTTTTTTCCAAAGGACCTTGCCTACTTTTTGTTGCAATGGCCTGATGAGTTTGCATTGGTGATCAGTGCTGTGCCTGCGCCTTTCGTCTTCATTGACGGTGCGCTTTCGCGGTTCGGCCCCCTGATCCTCTTCACAGTGTGTGTGTGTGTGTGTGTGTGTGTGTGTGTGTGTGTGTGTGTGTGTGTGTGTGTGTGTGTGTGTGTGTGTGTGTGTGTGTGTGTGTGTGTGTGTGTGTGTGTGTGTGTGTGTGTGTCTGGGTGGCACAATCCCGCATGCGTGTCTTCAGGCGAAGCATGCGGAAGGTGGGCAGGCGGCAGCGGCGGCGCCGGAGGAACACCCCGAGCCTCCGGCACGCCCTCCGGCCCCTGAGACAAAGAAGGAGCACCGTTGCCAGGTCCCTCATCGGGGGGTGTCTGATCCCCCCGACCCCGTCCCCAGGACCAGGCACGGCGGCAGCGCCAGGGGGGGGGGGGGGGTCCCTGGGGTCTTTGGCATCCGTTGCGGCGGCGTTTGAGACCGGGCATTCGACTGCCGGGCCCCAGTCCGGCCCAGACTGGGGGAGGGGCATCCGTCAAACGTGATCTTTTCAGAATTGGTGCCAAATTTTCTCCGCACCCAATTTTGCCCATCCAGACGCGCATTCCTAATTTCCCCTCCCCCCACGAGGGACATCACTGTCAGATCCCTGAGTAAGGAGAATGCAATCGACCGGCCAATCTGGAGTTTGGCCGCCGCCACCGACGCCGCCTTCGCCAGATGTTCCTTCAGTGGCACATTGCACTTCCTGCGGACCTCCTGCTGCAGCCTGGCACATTGGCACAGTAAGAGTTGTGGACGTCCCATACCTTGGACTTCTCCCCACTTGACAGTCTCTACGTACTGAATCAGAACGCACCACGTATGGTTGGTGCCCTATACATGGGCTCCGTGCGTTGGCTACAGCAGGTAGGCATGTAGGAGCCCGTGCCTACGGGTTGGCGTGTTGGTCATCATGCACGTGGCAGCACCTCCCACTAGGCACACACTGAGGCTCCACATGAAATTGTGCCGTGCATGTGTCTCCCCACAACCCCCCCTCTCTGTAATGGCAACGTGTCCTACTCCCAGGACCCCTCCTCCTCAGGCCTTCGCATGTGTGACGCATCGTGAAGTGTCGTGAGGCACTATTGCGGATGGTGTTACGACGCTTTGCCGCGAGTAGTATTGCGACGGGTAAACGGACCTATACCCCGTTTTGAAAGGGGGACGCTTCGCGCCCCATCCTTAATGTTGTCTCTTCACGTCTGCAACATGTGCACGTTGCGCCACCTCTGCACAGTCTTTGCTGACTATACTCGTGTACACACAGGGGCGTCCTTAGGGAACTAGATTTTTTTTTTGTTAAGGAACGCCCTTAGGGACCGCCCCAAGGGACAGGCAACCAACCACCAACCGCCACCAACCGCCAACCGCCACCAACCGCCAACCGCCAACCACCGCCAACTGCCAGCGGCGACCAACTGCCAACCGCCACCAACCACCAATCACCAACCACCAACCGCCGCCAACCTCCACCAACCGCCACCAACCGCCAGTCGCCAACCGCCAACTGCCACCAACCGCCAACTGCCAATCGCTGCCAACCATGGTTGAACATATGAGCTACACGCGGTCTTTTTGCAAAACTGCCGTTCAGGAACACTTTTTTTTCCCCTCCTAAGGACCCCCTGGGTACACACATACGTGCGCAGTGGTCTACAACCGGGACCAGTTCGATGCGTTGCAATGCTACAGTGCCTGTTGCGACACATGGCAGCTTTGCGACGCATAATGGTCTATGATGTGCCGCAACAGGCGTCGCAATAGAACGCCTTTTTTGGCAGGACAGCGCGCTTCATGACGTGCACGGGCTGCATGGCTCTGCACCCTCCATCCCCCGGCCGCAGACCATGCAGCAGCACCGCGGCCGCAGCGATAGGGCTGCCGGATGGTCTTCACATGCAGGGGTACTGCCCCCCGGGCGGCACTGGGGCTTTGGTGCAGCTGCCACCCCCAGGCGACCTGCAGGGTCAACCTGCGCGCAGCTGCACACCCCAGGGAACCCGTTGAACACTCACATGGGGGCCCGCGGAAAAGGCACCCATCCTTGTGGCTGCCCCGCCCCCCCCCCCCGCGGAACAGCCCGTCTCCGGGACAGCCGACCCCCGGAGTAGTCAAAAAGGACAAGTCATCCGGGGGCTCCGTTGACACCACCAAAACACGTTCGGGCCCACAGAGGGTCAGAATGAGCAGTGGCGAGAGACCAATGGGCGCCGCCAAAGGCAAACAACGTAATGCGGAGGCCTTGTGCCAACCTCCCCCCCCCCCCCGCGCAGTCGACTTTGGGAATGAACTTGCTTGGGGGCTAAGCGTCTGTTCCTTCCGTTGTGGGACGCAAGTTTGGAACGAGACGCCAGGTCCCGGAACTCAGGAGTTAGTTGACAGTCGGATCCGGTGAACTTTGCATGGCGGTGGTCAATGACGTCCCGGTGCATCCTTGCCGCCTTTTGCCTGCTCCGTGGACTGCCCACGGGCATCTTCCTGTCCCATCTTCTGTGACAGAAAGATACCGATGGTCTTACAAGGTCCGGGGGGGGGGTTTTCGTGGCACTGCTATTTCGTGTGGGAAATTTCGCGTTTCAAATTGACTGCGAAATTTCCCACGTGAAATTCAGGGTTCTCCGCGAATTTCTCGCACACTAGCGGTATACGCTGTGGACTCTGGCGGGTGGTGATGCACTCAATCATGGGGCTCCGCGAAATTTCCCACAGCGAAATTCAGGGTTCTCCGTGAATTTCTCGCACACTAGCGGTACACACTGTGGACTCTGGCGGGGCGTGATACACTCAACCAGGGGGCTCCGCGAAATTTCCCACAGCGAATTTGACTTGGCGCAAAAATTCCCCCCCTCCTGTACAGGCCACTGATGAGCCAAATTTTCTTTCTGCGTTTTTGTGCTGATCGCCCCCTGTGCACACGCGCAATAGCCATCGGGTTCCATCGGGGGCGCGGCCCGTCCGTGGAGGCCTTTGACCCCATTGCCTCGCCGCCCGTGTCCGGCCCGTCGCTCTCTGCAGGGCCCCGCGCGATGCCCCCACCACGAGCACGTCGTGCTGGGCGACTCCCTCATCGCGTACATCGGGGACTTGATTCAGTATGTGTGCGTGTGGGGCGTGGGGGAGAGGGACGGGGCGGCGGACTGACCGCCTGTTTTGTTGTCGCGAGCAGGCGCCCATGGCATTGTCACTGAAGAGCGCTTTGTTCTGCCGGGTGTTGCTTTGCAGCCTGTGCCCCAGGGAATCGCTTCAAGGGGAGGGGGGTACCCCCCTCCCCCCCAACACTTCGGCCCTGACTCCACCCCAAAGGCATTCCCATACCCCGACACCCGCCCCAACCGCATTTCCGACCGTCAGTAACCGCCCCCCAACCGCTTCACGTCCCCTGTGACCGCTATGCGACAGCTCTGGAATTTCCCCGATCGCACCCCTCCCCTTCAAGCAAAGCCCTGCTGTGCCCTGAGGGGTAACGGTTGGCATTCAACATCTGCATCTCACAGCGGGGGGGGGGGGGGGGGAGAGGCTTCCAGACCGAAAGGCGCCTATGGTACCACTGATGAGGATCGTTTTGTGCTGACGTGTGCTTACTCTTGTGACTGGTACACCGCACGACTCCAAACGGGGGGGGGGGGCATGCACGAAGGGGGTGGGGGTTGGGGAGGAAGGGCGCCTCGGGACAGCCCCACTCTGCACTTGCCCCGGGCGCACAACACTGTGGTCAATTCAGGGCTTGGGAAGGCCATATCCTTGGTGCTGGGGGGGCCAGCTACAATTCAAAACTGTGAGACACTGTGAGACACTGTGAGACACTGTGAGACACTGTGAGACACTGTGAGACACTGTGAGACACTGTGAGACACTGTGAGACACTGTGAGACACTGTGAGACACTGTGAGACACTGTGAGACATTGTGAGACACTGTGAGACACTGTGAGACACTGTGAGACACTGTGAGGGCCCCGTGTTGTTAGGTTTGCTGCACACGCCACACCCTGAGCTGGTGTAGATGCCAACACTTTGGACCTCATATGTTGTCAGTCCCTTCCACAATGTGGCAGGAAGAAAGCAGTCAATGACCCGGATCATAGGCAAATCTCAGACTTGCAGTACAGAGTCAATTCAGGGTTTGGGAAGGCCATATCCTCGGTGCTGGGGGGGCCAGCCACAATTCAAAAAGCGTTTTTCGTTCAGACCTTGGTACGCTGGCAAATCCCTCTTATCAGACGGTACTCAAGAGAATTCTCAGAATCAGGAATCAGAGCTTTCCAGTGCTACGACTGTCCCACAACTCAGTGTGGTAGCAGACATGACACGTAATTAAGGTGAGCTGAGGGTGAGCTAAACCTGTGCACCACGTCTGACTTGCCGCTACCGCCCCCCCCCCCCCCCACCGACCCACATTGAAACGTCGTCCTCCGGAAAAACAATGAAATTCATTAAAGGGGCCGGAAATGGAAGGCCGATCCGAGGTGCACCAACTTGTCTTCGGCCTCTGGGGCTGCCGCCATGTCGCACACCGGATTCCACGCGTCTCTTCGTCCGCATGAATCCCGCCGGCTTCGCACGTCGATGGGGCGCACTGATCGGATGCCGCTCCAACGCAGGAAACGCTCAGGGCTGACACTTACAATGCAGCACATCCGACGGCTGCTGTGTGCGCCTTTGCCTGCCCACCACAGGGCAGCCCCCGTAGGGCGCGGCTACCAAAGGGGGAGAGGGGGAGGTGGGGTGCGGTGAGGGTAGGCAGGGCAACAGCAGGTGGCGGGGTGGGGTGAGGGCTAGGGATGGAGGGACGGACGGGACGAGAGGCGCAAAGAGGGAGGGACACACCTTTGCACAGTGAACATTGGCCTCTCATGTCCTGCTGCCGTCAGGCATGCTAATACCCCTGATGTGGCCTGCGGGGGCAGACCCGAACGAGCCGGCTGGGGCCGCGTCCGACGGGGAGGCGGGCCTCCCGCTGCCGGAGCTCGTCGCGCGCGCGGTCCCCGGGGCCGTCGTCCACCGCCTGCTCGCGAGCGCCCTCCGCAGCGGCGGCGTCGCACGCGCCCCCGTGGCGTACCTTGCGCACCAGGTCGAGACGGGGGCTCCCCGCCCCCCCCCCCCCCCAGTTTGTCCGATTTGTCCAACAGGCCCCCTGGGCAACTGCACCTGAACGGGGTGTTGCATCGGGGGCACAAAGACGCCCCCAGGCCCTCACTTCAACATTTGGCCATGTGTTTGAAGTCCCATATGGCACTGATCTACAATGTCGCCATTGCACATGCAACTGACGTCTGTATCGGGGACTGCGACCTATTCAAGGGGGGGGGGGGGGGGGTCAGAGGCCATCTAAAAAGTTTGTGTCCCTAAAATCGACCTCCAATTTCGGGCCCCTTTGATAAATTTCATTTTTCTCCTGAGGAACAGTTTTCTGATGTGGGTCGTGGGGAGGGGGGGTCAGGCGGAGGAGCCCAGGCTGCCACCCCCCCCCCCCATCGGTAAGCCATGGCCTGCCCACGTTCCCAGTAGACAGGGGGCGTTTGACCTGAAGGTGTCCGACCCTTGATCGTTGTCCTCACATGTCGGTCCCACGTCCTCGCAGGGCCCGGAATGCGGAGCTTCGCAGGAAGGAGCGGGAGCCTCAGTCGCCGAGCGTATGCCGCGTGCGCTGTGGCTGCATGTCTCCCTGCCCCAAGTGCAGTGCTCCGAGCAGTGGCACGCTATTCGTTTGTGCCCCCTTCTGTTGCTACAACAACGCCTTGTCCAGACGACACGAGGCGATGTTTCTGCGCAATTGCTGGGGATGATGTTTTGTTAGCTGTGCTGGCTTACTCTCCCTGACCCAGGGCTATCCTTAAGAACCCAGATCTTTTTTCCTTAAGGACAGCCCCCAGGGACCGCCAACCGCCAGCCGCCACCAATCGCCACCAACCGCCAACCGCCAACCGGCAACCGCTAACCGCCACCAATCGCCACCAACCGCCAACCGCCAACCGCCAACCGCCCCCAACTGCCAACTGCCGCCAACCGCCAACCTTTGAAGTAGAGAAAGTCCCATGGCCATGAAGCAGAGAGCGTTCCCGTGAACGTTCGTTTCTGTTGGCGTTACGAACCTTTTTTGTTTCTCTTTTTTTCCTCTAAGGACAGCCCTGCCCTTACCTCAGCCCCAGAACATCGATAGAAATTTCTGCAACTATACAAGACGCCAGAAATTGCCTACAGCCACTTGTCCAACCGCTGGTGCAGCCACTCTGGAAACCACCAGTCAAGCCCGCTTTCCCTCAAGCCCCTCCGTGCTTGACGTGCCATCAGGTCTGGCATCTGTTGACAGTCACCCCACTCGATAGGTTTTCCTGACACAACCCCCGTGGATGCAACCAGACACCGTTGCATGAGCACAATCCCCCGGCCTTTGGCATGACTTCCGTCTGCAATAAACCTCAACAATTTTAACACAGACAATCGGCAATATGATCGGCCATACAGGTCAGTCATGTAGGTCAGAACGCAGTGCGGACACGAGCCCCGCTCGCTCTCACTCTCACTCTCACTCACTCTCTCTCTCTCTCTCTCTCTCTCTCTCTCTCTCTCTCTCTCTCTCTCTCTCTCTCTCCCCCTCCTCCTCCTCCTCCTCCTCCTCTCTCTCTCTCTCTCTCCTCCTCTGTCTCTGGGGAAATTGGTGTCTCAAACTGGCCTAATCAGCAAAGGTTGAAGGGCAGGGAGGCCCCTACTCTCTGGCGGTGGTGGGAAGGTTGCATCATCGGAGACCAATTTGACCCTGGTTGTGTGCGGTACATAAGGCCTGCGTAAGATGTGGAACTTTCTGCCAAATGTGCAATGGCCGTTTCGACTCAGCACCAAATTTGCCGTAGCCAAATTTGACCCCACCAATTTGAAATGGCACCGAATCCCCCCCCCCCCCGGTTGGGAATAGAGATGGAGAAGGAGATGGAGATGGAAAGAGATGAGATAAACACAGACATAGACATAGAGATAGAGGTATAGATGGAGAAAGAGATGGAGGTAGAGTGGGAGATGGAGATGGACATGGAGATAGACATGCAGATGCAGATAGGGATAGCGATGGGTGTTAAATGCGTGAATCATCCGCTTTGGGCCTCTTGTCTTTGCAAACGGTGCATGTGGCACCGGGAGCAGTGTTGTACTTAGTGTTCGGCCTACGGGAGGGGGGCCGGGGGGTATGAGGGCAAAAAAGAGTTTGTGTACCTAAATGGGCCTCTCACTTTTTGCTCTCTATTCAAAATTTCATTTGTCCTGAGACGAAAATGTCTTTTGGTTTTGGGTGGGTGGGTGGGTGGGTGGGTGGGTGGGTAGTTTGGCCCCCTGGTGGATAAGCACATGGGGCACCGGGTTTTCACTTCCCGGGGGCGGGGGGGGGGGGGGGGTGATGGAGCTCCCCAAAACTTTGGGGGGGGGGGGCTCAGGAAAAGGGCTCAATTGACAGACACCATTATCACTATTGAAAAGAAGCTTAGGAGCCCCTTTTGGCAGGGGATATGCACTTCTGATTTTGTCCCCTTGTTGGGGACCCTCCAGCTCATGTGGTTCTAATGATAGGCCATGGTGGGGCACTACATACATGTGTAGCCGGAATTAACCGGGGGCCTTGTGTCCTGAAACACAAATACCACCGTCATTGGAACCACGGACGTCCCCGGGTCGGTTTTGGGGGGTCCCGTCAATTGACCCCTTTTTGGGGGGTCCGGCTGGAGGGCTCTATCGACCCCCCCCCCCCCCCCGGAAGTGAAAGCCCGCCAAGCCCATCCCTGGCTGTGAAAGTTCCTTCAGTCTGCGGCAGTGGAAACACGTTCTCTCTGTCTCCACACGACAACACGGTTGTTTTCCAGGACTCGGGCCCAAGGGGGTGGGTATGGAAGGCAGTCTTCCTTCCGACTGCAGCACGGTTTTGGTGAATAGGACCTTCAGTCCTTCTTCTTCATCTTCTTTGAAGAAGTGCTGGTTCAGATGGTGAGTTGGCGCCCATGATTGCCCCTGCGGATGCAGTCAAGCTGTACCTATCTGATATGGGCTCCCGCCACACACAAACACACACACACACATACACACACGCGCGCGCACCCGTAATGTAGCACCCGCCCCCGGGAAGTAATAGAATGGGGTGGCGGGTTTTCAAGTGAAGGGGGGGGGGGTCAATAGAGCCTCCAAAATCTGGGGGGGGGTTGGGAAAAGGGCTCAATTGACAGGCACCCTTAATCAGTCATTATGAACTCTGGCGCTGAAGGCGCCCGAAATTTTTTTTTAGCATTAAAAATGATCAAATTTTTTCTCCCCAAATATATGGCAAATGATGAATTTTCTGAGCCCCCTCGACGCGCTGATTCCAAAATCCCATTTTCATTTTTTTGCTGATTTTTTGGTTTGGGTCACCTCCGAGGCCTGGGGGTCAGTCTCGTTAGGATTTTGGGGGTCCCGTCAATTGAGCCCCTTTTTGGGGGGGGGTCTAGCCAGGGGGCTCTATCGACCCCTCGCCCCCCCTCAATTGAAAGCCCGTCCACCCAATGGCTGTACACCATCGGAGGGGGGGTGCCCCCCCTCCAGACTGAAGTGACCATCGTAGGAAACAACGAAATTTACCGTTGGGAAAATCTTGTCGGGCCATTTTTGGTACACAAACTTTTGGGTCCCAGACCCCCCCCCCCTGCTTCTAACACTTCCCTGCCCCCTCCCCTCCCCTGGCCCCTGCCACACACATAGACACACACACACACACACACACACACACACACACCTACGCACTGGTTTTTGTAGGACAAGCCTGAGCCCTTGAGCTCGGACACAAAGGCGAGCTCCTGTTCCAAGACCGACGGGGATCTGAGGCATTCGGCGGAGAAGACCCGAGCGTTCAACCAATTCGGTCCGTCCCTGTTCACGCCTCCACCGCGACTCGTGCCCCCCCGCCCAACCCCAGTGCCCGGTGGAATGCCCGGTGATCCTCCCCCTGTCGGTGTGCGCATTGGGGGGATCAGGCGTGCAGCAACAAGAGGGGTCTGTTGCCGGAAAGGCCCCCCGGGTACATACGCCGACGTCCCTTTATGCCCCTTTGGATTGCCCCCCCCCCCCCTTTCCCCCCCTTGTCCAAGATATGGGAAGTTCGCAAGGGATCGGTGCCGTCAAAGCAGAAGAAGAACAAACGGCACGATGATGTGTCCTCAGAGGGAAAGTCAGAACGAAAGTTGTTAGCCCCCGTCCTGCCTCTGGGGACCCAGAGTGTACGCCAGACGCTCGACATATTTCCTGCCTTATCTGAAATGCGCAGGGGCTACGGAACGGAGTGGGGCCTGCGACAGGTGCTACGTCGGAGCTCGGCTGACTGCAACCCGAACGAATGTTGTGTGTTGTGGGAGGGGCGGATCTGTGTCAAGCGGCTGCCTTGAGCCTTGCAGCCAACAGTATCACCGCTGGGTTGTCCACGCTGCCAAAAATCCTCTTTTTCTTATAAGGCGCTGCTTGCTGAGTTGAACAACCCCTTTATTAGCCTTAGACGAACTATGTGAAGGCACAGCCAATGGAGCACCAGACTGTGAGCCAACAGCCCGAAGCCGGGAGGACAACGCGGCTGTGCTGTGTCTCCTGCTCGTTTCCTTCCCCCCGGCATCCTTTGCTGCGTCCCCACTCCCACCTCCCGCGCTCATCACTCAGAGGTTGCTGTCCCGACATCGCCCAACGACCTGTTGGGCACTATGGAGGTGCTGCGAGCTCGAAGGGATTGGTATGCCTCACTATGTTGCGGCGGTGCAGACTCCAAAGACGCAGGACTGTTTGCCTACACACAGAACGGAAGGTGTGTGGGTCCCCTCTCGCAGCAATGTCTCCACTCCTACGTGCCCTTCGCCTGCCACGAGGGCGAGGTAGCCGGCATAGACAAGGGGTGGCAACGGGACGGGGCCACGAGGGCCACCTGGAGACGAAGGTGATGACCGAAACCGAACGTTTGATGACCGAAACCGAACAGCATGCAACTATCCGCACTAGACGCCGTGGCGGTGAGAGTCGGTGAGTGACAAAAATTCCTATTTTCCGTCGCTGAGTGCGGTGGGCTGATTTTACAAAGGCCACTGGGGGGAAGATCTTCGACCTCCGAAACAAAAGGGGGGGAATGGGAGTGTGAAAAATTGGTATCTTGTCCCATTTTTCTCCCATTTTGGTCATTTTTGTCCCGTTTTCCTCAACCACATCCCGCCACAACCCTCCACAACCACACATCCCATTTGCGACATTTCCCCATTTCCCCCCATTTCCCCCATCCTTCCCCCCATTCCCCCCCATTTTTCTCACCTCCCCTCACTTCCCCCCATTTTTCTCCAGTTTTTCCAGTTTCCCCATTCTTCCAGACCCCAAAACCCTGGTTTTGGTGAGTTGGTTAGGCGGCGGTGAGTGCGGATGCCTGGGTATGTGTTGGCACTGTGCGTTGGCACTGTGGACCACAGATGCAAACCCCAGAAGTCTTGTGGAGGGTAAAGCTGCAGCTCAGGAGACTGGGCAGGCGGCCATCTGTTTCGGCGTTGTCAATGCCCGCATTGCCCTGAACCGGTTGTTGTATGTGGCAAGGACCCGCGGTCCATTGCGGGGGAGGCTCTGTTAAGCCTGTTTCCCAGACCCCCTGCCCTCCTCGGGTTAGGCTACAAAGGCCGGGCCCACCAAAAGCATCGCACGACGTCTGAAATTGTTCCAAAAGTGATTTGCCGCAAAACTTGGGCAAATCTGGTCCATCCTCATCTTTTCCCACAAAGTCTGTCCCGAACCAATTTCAATGGACAAAACAAGGCCTGGCCTTGCGAGCCTGGTCTCCAGACCCCCCGGCCCCCGTTCCCATTCACAAGGGCTCAAAGGGCCCCATCCCCGGAGTTGCACTGGTCTGCGGGCCTACGCTGATGTCTGAGCTCATCCGACGGAGGCATGATGCAGTAGTCATGTGAGTTGTGCTTATTCAAACAGATGCGCAGGGGGGGAGGGGGCTCTACCAGTCGAAGGGGGTGTGGTGATGTGCAAGTAATGCACCCCACGCCCAATGTGGTGACCTTCACTGCAAGGATCCAAGGCCGGCTTTTTTTTTCAGTGCCTCGCCTACCCTACGCCAGGGGGAGGGCGTTCCTGCCTTTTTCAAAATGGTGGGTGCCTCCTTCTGATGGGACCCCCCCCCTGGGGGAGTGGGCCAAGAGTGGGTTGGTGGCTTTGAGGGGAGGGCTATATTCCTGGCACTGAAGGCACCAGAAAAATTCTCTCTTTACAGGCCCCCTCCCTCCCTCCCTCCCTCTGTCCCTCCCTCCCTCCCTCCCTCCCTCCCTCCCACTTCCCCCCCCCACCCCCTTGGCCCGGCACCCGTTGCCCGTGGCCATCGCATTGCCCGCGCGCTCCTCCGCAGCCTCAACCGCTTCACGATGGGGGTGGGCCCCACGTGCGCCTCACGGTCCCCCAGCTCGCAACGCAGCCGCTCCGCCGGGGGCTCCGATGGCGGCGTCCCCCGCGACCGGGACCGGGCCCCCGAAGGGGACGGGCCCCGGGACGGCAAGAAGCGCGTCTGCGGGCACCGGGACCGGAACCGCGACCGGAACCGGGACTTCGACCGGCGGCTGGAGCGGGACCGGCTGCTGCAGCGGTGCTTCAACCGCCAGTACGACTGCGGGGGCATTGGGGACCGCTGCCGGGACCGGTACCGGGACAGCAGCCCGATGTCGCAGGACTCCGGCCCGAGTTGGGACATGCACGACCGCGACCGCAGGTATTGGGGGCGGGAGCGGGACCGGGACCGGGAGGGGAGGCGGTACCGGTATTTGGACGCGGACCGGGACTACGAGAAGAGGGACCGGGACAGGCCCGGGGAGGTTTGGAGGGAACTGTACGAGAAGTATGCGAAGAGGAACAGCGGTTCGGGGGCTGTGGGAAGGTACCGGGACAGAGACCGGGACCGCGACTGGGACTGGGACAGGGACAGAGAGAGGGATCGAAACAGGGATAAGGACAGGGACAGGGACAGGGACAGGGACAGGGACAGGGACAGGGATAAGGACAGGGACAGGGACAGGGATAGGGATAAGGACAGGGACAGGGACAGGGATAGGGACAGGGACAGGGACAGGGATAGGGATAGGGATAAGGACAAGGACAGGGAGAAACACAAGGCGTGGGCCTGGCAGGGGGACTGGGACCGGCAAAAAGACAACCACCGGAAGCGCCTGAAGGAGGCGCTGGAGGAGCTGCGGTGCTACGACCGCAACGGCCACCGGGACCCCGACAAGCCCTGGCCGAAGGAGCGCGACCGCGCCCGCCGCGGCGACGCGACAGCCGACGGGGAGCCCGAGGCGAACGGCCACCCGCCGCTGGGGTGCTGGCCCGGGGAGGAGGGGCGGGCGCATCCGTGGGCCCCGGCCCGCGAGGGCGCGTGCGACGCGCACCGCGCGGACGGCGATGGGGGCAAGGGCAAGGCGAAGGGCCAGGGCAGGGGCGGGAAGGGGTCGGGCTCCGGGTGCCCGACCGGGCCCGGCTCCGGAACCGGGACCGGGGCCGGGGAGCGCCGCAAGGGCAAGGGGCGCGGCAAGGGCAAGGGGGAGGGCCCGGCCGCCGCCCCGGCCCCGCACCCGGCGATGCTGCACGTGCCCATGGCCAACGCGCCGTACCACTTCATGCGGCCGGACCTGTCGCGGCCGCCCGCGGCGCCCAGCATCAGCGTGGAGACCATGCCCTTGGGGCCAAGGTTCCAGTTCGAGCGCCGGGCCAGCTCCGTCGGCGAGCAGAGCGAGACCACTGAGACGTCGGTGAGCGAGTGCGCGACCCCCGACGCGTCGAGAGTCCGCTATTCCATGCGGATGCGGCGGCGGCACTCAGAGGTATCCTCCCAGCCTTGCCACTAAGCGTCTGCCAGCTCAGCCATGATCAGATGGAGCAGGGTCTTACTGAGCCACACGCTGGACGCAGTATGTTCCTACCGAGTTCTGGTGGTGCGGGGGGCGGGTATTACTGAGGGGCCTTTGGTACGGGGCCAGTTCCTACTGAGGACCAGCTTCCCTGCCAGACGCTAGTCGCATGTCTGTATCCTCCTGCGTGAAGTGCACACGACTTGATTCACGTGCCCCACCCAACTGCCGAAGCCGCGTTGGACTGCCGGACACCGTCAACAAGCTCTTGTTTTGCTGGTAGTGGTCGGCGGTGCTTTTGTTGACCCTCCAAGCCACCCCTTGCGAATCAGCAAGTCTGAGGGGGGGGGGGGGGGGGGCAGCCCGGGGAATAATGGGGGGGTTGCCGGGTGCCAAATCCAATTTACGCTGTAAATTACGTAAGTTTTTGTAAATTTCTCAAAAAGTGGCGTAAATTTCTGTAAATTCGGTGTAAATTCGGTGTAAATTGAGGAACCCAAGTACTTTGCATGTTATTAGGTGGATATTTAGATATGTAGGAGGTCTACAATTGTGAGTATTGAACATGAAAATTTGTAAATTCTTCTTTGGTGTGTCAACCTTTTCAGGGATTTAGCTACCTTCATCAAACCGTCCATGCTTTGAGTGCCAGATTCCGCAAGACGAGGCGCTATACAAATGTCGTTTGTTGCGTGCTGGAGATCCCGCCTAAAACAAATCCTGCCTGCCGGTATATATAAGTATGTATACACACATTTTCTAATCCAAACACCAAACCAACCATGCAAACGGTGGGAAAACGCCACTTGGGGTCACAAGGCCCAAGCAACCAATCACAAAACTCTACATTACTTTTTTCTGAGTTTTGCACATTGGTTGAGCTGTTGAGTGACACCGTCCTTTTCTTAAATTTACACTTTTTGAAGGAAATTTACGCCACTTTTGGGAAAATTTACACCAATTTACACAAGGTGGGTGCCGGGTGCCAAAAGCACTGTAAACCCCCGTAAATCCCCGGGATGGGGGGGGGGGGGGGTTGGAGAGGGAGAAATTTGAAACTGCAAAGTTTGGCACCACAACCGTGTGCCAAATTACGTTGTATTTGTTAGTTCGCAGGGGCTTGTCATTTCCTAGAGGGTTCATGAGGCTTGCTGTCATTTCCTAGAGGCTTTGGGAAGGTTGCTGCTATTTCTGGGTGGCTTCAAGATGCTTGCTGCTATGTCCTAGAGGCTTTGGACTGCTTGGTGCTGTTTTGTGGATGCTTCTGCTTCTGAATGGTTTGCCGTTATGTCCTAGGGGTTTTGGAATGGTTACGGATGGTTGCTGTCATTTCTCGGAGGCTTCTGAATGCTTGTTGCTATTTGTTGGGGGCTCCTGGATGACTGTTGTTGTTTCCAAGAGGCTTCTGAATGATTGCTGCTTTTTCCGAGAGGCTTTGGGGTGGTTGTTGTCATTTCTTAGAGGCTTCTGGATGGTTGTGGTAAGTTTCTAGAGGCTTGTGGATGTTTCCTACTATTTCCTGCAGGCTTCAGGATGCTTCTCGTTGTTTCGTGGAGGCTTTGGGACAATTGCTATTGTTACCTAGAGACTTGTGGATGAGTGCTTTTATTTCCTAGAGCAAGTTGTGAATAAATGCAGGCCAGGCATTTGGCCTGTGGCCCGCAGATTGTTTAGTGTTTGGTGGTTTTGTTCTT